>SJYX01018182.1:270007-296836 GCA_006410675.1 Oreotragus oreotragus | reverse complement strand
ATTTTGAGCATTACTTTACTAGCGTGTGAGATGAGTGCAATTGTGCGGTAGTTTGAGCTTTCTTTGGCATTGCCTTTCTTTGGAATTGGAATGAAAACTGACCTTTTCCAGTCCTGTGGCCACTGCTGAGTTTTCCAAATTTGCTGGCATATTGAGTGCAGCACTTTCACAGCATCATCTTTCAGGATTTGAAACAGCTCAACTGGAATTGCATCACCTCCACTAGCTTTGTTTGTAGTGATGCCTGGGAGATTTTTCAGGTTGGCGCTTGTGTCTTTCTGACACACTCCCATCTTTTTAGAGAACTTTGCTGTTGTCGGCTATCCCACGATGCTACAGGCTTATCCCGTCCCTGCCCCAACCCTAGACCCAATAACTTCTCTAAGGTTTCTCTTACTGGAGGAAAACCATGTAGAAACCAAGATGTGTGCACAAAAGGAAGACATTCTTTGATGATTATAAAGCTTTTATATCAGAAAACTTACCAGCATAGGATCATGCAGTGTCTCCAGTAATAATTCTGAAGCAGAGCAGTCAATTACATATAGGTTTCCCTGGTGGCTCAGAGGGTAAAGCATCTGCCTGCAATGTGGGAGACCCGAGTTCGATTTCTGGGTCGGGAAGATCCCCTGGAGAAGGAAATGGCAACTCACTCCAGTATTCTTGCCTGGAGAATCCCATGGATGGAGGAGCCTGGTGGGCTATATAGTCCACAGGGTCGCAAAGAGTCAGACACGACTGAGCGACTTCACTTTCACTTTAGCTTTATTTTTAAAGTTTTATTTGTTATTTATTTATTTGGCTGCACAGGTCTTAAGTGTAGCATGTGGGATCCAATTCCCTAATGAGGGATTGAACCTGGGACCCTGCATTGGGAGCATGGAGCCTTAGCCACTGGACCACCAGGGAAGTCCCTGTAGGTTAGCTTTCTGTGTGTGTACTCAGTCGTGTCCGACTCTTTGCCACCCCAAGGAGCACAAAATCCTCTGTCCTTGGAATTTTTCAGGCAATACTGGAGTAGGTTGCCATTTCCTTCTCCAAGGGATCTTCTTGACTCATGGATCAAACCCACGTCTCTTGCATCTCCTGTGTTGGCAGGCGGATTCTTTACCACTGCACCACCTTGCAGCTTAGTTATCCTTATATCTCCATGTCTAGCATAGACTGATGTGCAATAAATAGCTCCTGAATTAATGAAGTAATTCAACTGACCGCCCCTGGAACAGGGTCTTAACCTGGCATCTAGAGTCTCACTGGGGGAGCAGATGGGTCTACGGATAGAGTTCAGGATGAGGGATGTCTATGAGCCTAGGGGAAAAAAAATTACTTCCTTATTTCCACTCACCTCTAACAGAAAATTAGCATTTCCTTCAATTATGAATGTGGACAACAAAACACAGTAGTAAGAGCAGTATTAAGACTCTGTCACCCATTGAAGTCTATTTTCACATCAGCATTAGAGTTGTTGCAGCTATCTCAAAATATAATAGATGCTCATTACCACTTCAAAATTACAGTAATTATTAGACCTGCCACTGGATCTTGTTGTTGAAAAAGAATAACTCATTATTATATCACATTAAAAATATTTTGATGAGTGTATTTCAATGGAACTGGCTTCCTTTATGGTCCTTTATATTTTGTTTCACGCATTTAAAAACAGTATTCTGAGAGGAAGTCTGCAGGTATCTTTAAGAGTGCATAACCACAGACTTCCCTGGTGGTCCAGTGGTTAAGACTTCGCCTTCCAGTACATGGTGAGTGGGTTCCATCCCTGGTCAGGAAGCTAGGATCCCACATGCCTCGTGGCCAAACAAACAAGCAAACAAACACCAAAACATAAAATAGGAGCAAAATCACAACAAAAAATTCAATGAAGACTTTAAAAAAAATGGTCTGCATAAAAAAAGTTCTTTAAAAAAGTTCGCAACCAGGTGGTAAAGAGTGAGGGATATATAAACATGTACTCTCTGTGATGAAGAACTGTATTGTAAATTGCAAGTGTCACTACCCAACTCCCATATCTAACAGGTGTCAACTGAAAGACACCGCTCAGCACCTGGCTGCTGGGAGCCTTCCTTCCAGACTCTCCCTGCAGGGTTGGTCCTGGCCTTCTCCTTGATCCCACGGGGCAGTGTGGCCCAGTGTCCAATCAGCGCTTAGGTCACTTAGGCCCGTGACACAAGTAGCCAGGCTTCTGATGAGCTGTGCCGCTGTGCAGCAATTATTTACTGCCTCTGTGCCTCGGGCATGCGTGCACGCTAAGTGGCTTCAGTCATGTCCGACTCTGTGCAGCCGTATGAACTGCATCCCGCCAGGCTCCTCTGTCCATAGGATTCTCCAGGCAAGAATACTGGGGTGGGTTGCCATGCCCTCCTCCAGAGGATCTTCCGGACCCGTGGATCGAACCCACGTCTCTCTTGTCTTCTGCACTGGCAGGCAGGTTCTTCACCACTAGAGTCACCTGGGAGGCCCCTCTGGTACCTCAGTTTCCCCATTTGATAACGGTTGTAAAGTTTGATTCCCAGCCTATAGGGTTGTTGTGCTATGCTGTGTAATATAGTACTGAAAACAGTACCTGATACATAACAAGCAGGAACTAAATGATAGCTATTTTTCATAAATATTGCGTAAGGAATCGTAAGTGAGTTTCTCCTTGAACAGCTATGCAATCCTAGGTTTCCTCTTAAGTTCGTGGTAGGGCTCAGCATAAAGAAAATCAGGGCAACTATTTTTTTTGGTTTGTTTTTCTTTAATGATGACTATTTTGAATTTTAATTTATTTGGCTGTGCCAGGTCTTAGTTGCAGCATGGCAAACCTATTTTCCCAACCAGTGATTGTACCTGGGCTCTCTGCATTCACAGGGCAGAGTCTTAGCCACTGACCCACCAGGAAAGTCCTAGAGCAAACTGCTTTTTATGTCTGAGCTTCCAACTTTACCTATCTGTCATTGTTGTTGTTTGGTGGCTAAGTCGTATCTGACTCTTTTGTGACCCCATGGACTGTAGCTCTGCCAGGCTCCCCTGTCCAGGGGATTTCTGCGGCAAGAATACTGGAGTAGGTAGCCACTTCCTTCTTCAGGGGATCTTTCCAACCCAGGGATGGAACCTGTGCCTCCTAAATTGGCAGGCAGGTTCTTTACCACTGAGGAACCAGGGAAACCCTTACCTACCTGGAGGGGTTGTGATTTCAAAACAAGAAGCTCCACACTCCCATTCAAGACTGTATAAGCCATAATGTGTTTGTAGGTGACAGTCTATTTGTATTCTTTTTTTGAGGTAGATATTTTAGTCTAACTATGGAATGCAGATGAATATGAACTCTTTCATCATAAAGACCTGCACTTTAATAAGCTTGTTTTTTTGTTTTTTTTTAAATTGTCCTGTCCCTTCCCTTCCCCCGAGCTGAGATGTAAAGTGGAGTCAAATTTATAATGTGCTTCTGACCTTATGAAAAACAGGCCCTGGAGACAGTTTTCAAGTTGTCTACTTCCTGCGAAATTATAATGGGTAGGTTTGGTTTGAGAAGAACTGTCAGTTAAGGCAGCATTCCCCCCCAACCCCACAGTATGACTAATAATGGCAGTTATTAAAATTGAAGTTAAAATACCTAGAATTAAGATTTTGGCAGAACACACGGAGACATTCCATGGTTTTGGACATTTTAAGTATATGTCTTGATGAAATGTTCGCGTCTCACTTGAAAGATTTTAAAAGCGAGAGGTGGAAATAAATGACAGAAATAAAAGTTATATGACAAATGCTCCTCCAATGAATTTTAAAATTTAAAGTAGGAGAAGGGAAAAAAAAAAGTCTGAGTAGAAGATCAAGTCTAAAGGATTGAAAACAGCTTCAAAAATCCTTGAGGAGAGTATTTGGGGCAATTTAAATTTCCTGGGAAATTTTGCTCTTTGTGAGGACATAATACTGTGAGGGCAGCTTTCACTGTTAGGGCTAATTTTCCAGATCTGGCAGAAGATTGTTAAGTGAAAAGGTTTCCCTTGACCCATTTTTGACATGAAGTTATCTCCTGTTTCCCTCCGGCTTTGCAAAAACAGGCCCGCCCTTCACTGACTGAAGTGGAAACCCCAAGTCATTGCTTATCTTCCCCTCTTGGGCCCCTGGGACCTTTCAGGGCAGACCAAGCTCCAGTGGGCTGTGGAGCACTGTGGAGGGGTCTTACACCCTCGCTTACATGTTCTCCCCTTTGGCTAAGAGTTAACACAGAGCTTGAAGTGTTATGGGCTCCCTCTGGCCTAGTTGATTGCACATTCTACCCAAATAACGTGAGGAGGAAAAAAAAAGATTCCCATGTGCAAATCGTTGTTCCCAAATTATTTTACTGTCTAAAACAGGGTTTGTTTTATCAGGAACAAGACTCTGTCCATATTTAATTAATTGTCACTCTGGTTCCAACCCTTACCCCCCCAACCCACATCTCTGCCTTACGTCCTGTCCCCTCTAGTGGGTCTTCCGTCCACTGATCTCTGGTCTGTTCTCTATCTCTTATGAGGAATGTGTCTACTCTCTGCACAGGGATTTTTGGATTCTGTCATAATGGCTGTTCAGCAATCTGCCTCCGTTCAGTTCAGTTCAGTTCAGGTCACTCAGTCGTGTCCGACTCTTTGCAACCCCATGGACTGCAGCACGCCAGGCCTCCCTGTCCATCATCAACTCCCGGAGTTTACTCAAACTCATCTCCACTGAGTCAGTGATGCCATCCAGCCATCTCATCCTCTGTCGTCCCCTTCTCCTCCTGCCTTCAATCTTTCCCAGCATCAGGGTCTTTTCCAGTGAGTCAGCTCTTCGCATCAGGTGGCCAAAGCACTGGAACTTCAGCTTCAGCATCAGTCCTTCCAGTGAACACTCGGGACTGATCTCCTTTAGGATGGACTGCCTCCGTAACTAGTGGCAATTGTTCATGAAAATCCGAAGCATCGGTTTCCTGTGAAGGTTGATCCATCCTCTGATCCCGGTGCAGCCAAATAAATATTTCTTAAAAAATAAAAAATAAAGCCTACTTACCAAAGCCTACTTCCTCCCTTTTTCTGAAGTGAAACAAAAGTTCTATTTTAGACTAATAAGCAGCCTCAGAGAGGGTGTGAAGATCTAAGGGAAATTCTCTCTTAATGAGTATGCTTTCTAGTTAAATAAAAGAAGCCATTTTCTAAAATAGTTTTTTCCACCCAAACTAAAAATCAGATACAGAGAAAGATGTAAATATGACACTTAATGTTAAAATATGTCTGTATAATGAACAACAACAAAAATGGCGGAGTATTTATACTGCTTTTAACTAATATAGTATAAAAATTAAGCGATTTTTAAAGGCTCAAAAGGACTTATTTTTCTATTTATGAATTTATTACTCTAAAAAGATAAATGCGCCTTTTTTTTGGCAAATGGACTACGAATGTCACATACCAGTAGGGGGCACTAAAACATTACCGTTAAATGTTGTTTAAAAAATCACGTTTGGCAACGTTAGCTCCATCAGGTTAATCAGAAATGATGGAGGGCAATGGCAAGGGAGAGAAACAGTTCAATTAGAATATCAAAGCTAGCTAGCAAATTTTCTTAGCTAAGTTTGCAGAGAGATCCTTTTCTGTGTAAAAACGAACGTGACAGCTGTGATTAATATGTTTGGAATCAGTGAAACTGTGGACACAATACTTCGTGCCGGCTCTCTGACACCGCGTGATGACTGAGGACAATTACCTATGGGGATCCCTCAGATGGAAAGAAATGGCAAGACTCAGCTGTAGTGGCCTATTATATCCTGTGATGGTCTTGTTGTTGTTCAGTCAGTCAGTCGTGTCTGACTCTTTGCAATCCCACGAACTGCAGCAGGCCAGGCCACCCTGTCCATCACCAACTCCCGGAGCTTGCTCAAACTCCTGTCCATTGAGTCTGTGATGCCATCCAACCATCTCATCCTCTGTCGTCCCTTCTCCTCCCGCTCTCAATCTTTCCCAGCATCAGGGTCTTTTCCAATGAGTCAGTTCTTCACATCAGGTGGCCAAAGTATTGGCGCTTCAGCATCAGCCCTTCCAATTCAGGGTCTAGACTGGGACTTCCCTGGTGGTCTAGTGGTTAAGTCTTCGCCTTCCAATATAGGGGCTTCGAGTTTGATCCCATGTCAGGGAGCTGGGATCCCACATGCCTCATGACCCAAAACAAAACAAAACAAAACAAAACATAAAACAGAAGCAATGTTGTCACACATGCAATAAAGACTGTTTAAAAAGTGACCCACAGGGGAAAAAAAAAATCTTTAAAAAATCTATTAAATATTAAAAAAAATTCCTAGGTTGTAATAACTTTCGGGTAGATGGTAGTTTGGGCTTGGGCCCTATGGCAAGAGTATATGGTGGGGAATGGTCAGATGACACACTTGGGTGTTGGTACCACCCTGACCTGGTCAGCCTGGACCTGGAGCGATCTGCTCTTTACTGTCAGGAACAACCAACACCATGAGGTGAAGGAACATCTGGTCCTAAGCAAGTGAGTGCTAAGCTTCTAGGAGTGTTTATGTCCATGAGAGGGAAAAGCAAGCCCAAGCATGTCTCTTTGGCTATGCGCAGAGCTAGAGAATGTGCCCTGAATTTAGCCTGGCCTGTGGCATTCTGGTTGTTTGTTTTGCAAATTGTAGCAGTATGGAAAGAAACTAGGAGCACAGGGGAGAGAAATTCCTATGGCACTGAATACGTTGAGATTGTTATCAAGTACAGGGCCCGGCCCTCAGGGTCTAGACTGGGACTTCCCTGGTGGTCTAGTGGTTAAGTCTTCGCCTTCCAATATAGGGGCTTCGAGTTTGATCCCATGTCAGGGAGCTGGGATCCCACATGCCTCATGACCCAAAACAAAACAAAACAAAACAAAACATAAAACAGAAGCAATGTTGTCACACATGCAATAAAGACTGTTTAAAAAGTGACCCACAGGGGGAAAAAAAATCTTAAAAAAATCTATTAAATATTAAAAAAAATTCCTAGGTTGTAATAACTTTCGGGTAGATGGTAGTTTGGGCTTGGGCCCTATGGCAAGAGTATATGGTGGGGAATGGTCAGATGACACACTTGGGTGTTGGTACCACCCTGACCTGGTCAGCCTGGACCTGGAGCGATCTGCTCTTTACTGTCAGGAACAACCAACACCATGAGGTGAAGGAACATCTGGTCCTAAGCAAGTGAGTGCTAAGCTTCTAGGAGTGTTTATGTCCATGAGAGGGAAAAGCAAGCCCAAGCATGTCTCTTTGGCTATGCGCAGAGCTAGAGAATGTGCCCTGAATTTAGCCTGGCCTGTGGCATTCTGGTTGTTTGTTTTGCAAATTGTAGCAGTATGGAAAGAAACTAGGAGCACAGGGGAGAGAAATTCCTATGGCACTGAATACGTTGAGATTGTTATCAAGTACAGGGCCCGGCCCAGCTAGTCTCCAGTGGGGTAGGCTTGCTCTCTGTCCCTGCCGAGATGGTGAAAACTCCCGGGACAAGGTAATTCAGCTGCACCAGACACAAGTTGAGAGTTTAGATCCAGACAGGGGAGCAGCTGCAGTAACGTGAGCGGAGAGGAATGCCAGCGTGTGTGGGGAGTGTGGATTTCAAAAGCGAGTTCTCCAAAGAGTGTTTCTCTCCCCGACGAGAGGCTAACATTAGTCCAGAAAGGGACTCAATGACATGTTGTCATCGACCCAAACAGGTGGACGGCAGAAGCCTGGACAACGGGGATGAGAACAAGTCTGAGAGAGGAGGGCGACTGACTGACAACTCAGCTTAACAGTAGTGATTCCAAGAGGCCCAGGCTGCGGGCAGCCTGCGCAGAGGTTATCTGGACGGCCAGTGTTAACACTCTGGGCAGACTGGATCCAACGGCGACGTGGGAGGCCGGCTCCAGGGAAGGCTGGTTGACAGGAGGATGCCTGCAGCCTCGTGGACCTGGAGGGGCTGGGGGGCACTGGGAGCTCGAATGGCCTTTGTCTGGGTGTGAGCAACTTCTTGCGGTTTTGTAGGCTCCTGAGGGGACTGCCATAGGCTCTGGTCCATGTGCGCTTGGTCATGTCTGACTCTTTGAGACCCCATGGACTGTAGCCCTCCAGGCTCCCAGGCTTCCCAGGCGGCTGAGTTGTAAAGAATCCGCCTGCCAATGCAGGAGACATAAGAGATGTGCGTTTGATTCCTGGGTCCAGAAGATCCCCTGGAGGAGGAAATGTCAACCCACTCCAGTATTCTTGCCTGGAAAATCCCATGGACAGAGGAGCCTGGCAGGCTACAGTCCGTAGGGTTGCAAAGGATTGGACACAACTTAGCGACTATACGTGCGTACAGGGTCTGGTCTATCCTTGCCTGATTCAATAGGCTGGCCTTCCCTTTCTTTCAGTGAGCCCTCTTGCACAAATGCTTTTCATCCACACCCCTAAATGTGATACCTCTAAGGGCTCTCCAGAATTCTAGTGAAGGAGGGAGAGAAGATCTGTGGGGGTGAAGAAGACAGTGAGGACCTCTTTTTCCCTCTCTTTCTTACTTGTCCACTGGACAGCTTACTGAAAGCAAGGAGTGGTGGACTTGTGTGGGTGGGCACGGTTGAGCCCTCCTGCACTACAGATACGCGACTAACAGGAAGGGGATTTAAGTCTTTGGTGGAACTAAAACCACGCTGGATGCTGGACTTCCACTCAACAGACAGCCCCTCTGAATATCTTTAAAAGGAATCTCAGACCTTGTAAATGCATCTGCAATGCCTGGCACTCACCCTACCTGCAGGTACTTTTATATAATTACCTCAGTGGAGCCCCACAGCATTGTTTCCATTCCTATTACTCAGATAAGGAAACTGCCTGGAGGAGTACGGAGTTGCTGGTGAGTCGCTCGGTCATATCCGACTCTGTGTGACATGGACTGCGGCATGCCAGGCTTCCCTGTCCTTCACCATCTCCCAGAGCTTGCTCAAACTCATGTCCATCCAGTCGGTGATGCCATTCAAGCATCTCATCCTCGGTCGCCCTCTTCTCCTACATTCAATCTTTCCCAGCGTCAGAGTATTTTCCAATGAGTCAGTTCTTTGCATCAGGTGGGCAAAGTTTTGGAACTTCACCTTCAATATCAGTCCATCCAACGAATAGAGCTGATTTCCTTTAGGATTGACTGGTTTGATCTCCTTGCTGTCTAAGGGACTCCGAAGAGTCTTCTCCAGCGCCACAGTTGAAAAGCATCACTTCTCCAAAGTGGTGTTTGAATTTGAATGTAGTTTCTTTAAACCTCTACCAGTTTTCCTTGCCGTGTATTGGGTTTGTGACAGAGTGGCAATAGGTATGAGATCTACAACCTAAAGAAACCATATGGATTACTGGTTCAGAGCAACTGCTTGGGTAGGTGTCCTTGTTAGCTAGGAGACTTTGTACAAGTTACTCAACCTCCCTGGTCCCAGTTCCCCTCCTGTCAAAGAGTACTCCCCCCCCACAGGGTTTGTGGAGGTGAAATAAGTTTATACCATTCAGTGCTTGGAACAGAGTAAGTTCTAGCGTGTGTTTCCCGCTAATGCTGACCCTGCTGCTTGTCCATAAACCATCTGTTACCAGCATGGATTTGGCTGAGACTTCGCTCTCAAGTTAGGGCTTTATTTGTTTAACTGCATTTTTGGGTTAAGGCCCTCTAGTCCCCCAGTGGAATGTTAAAAGTCTATACTAACTTTTAGAAAAACGTAACTGATCCTTTAGTCAGCGGATTAGTTTTCTAGGGCTCTGTGTGTGTGTGTGTGTGTGTGTGTGTGTGTGTGTGTGTGCACTCAGTTGCTCAGTGATGTCTGACTCTCTGTGACCCCATGGATTGTAGCCACTAGGCTCCTCTGTCCGTGGAATTGTCCAGGCGAGAATACTGGAGTGGGTAGCCATCTCCTACTTCAAGGGGTCTTCCCGACTCAGGAATCGAACCCATGTCCCTTGTGTCTCCTGCGTCGGCAGCCAGATTCTTTACCATTATGCCATCTGGGAAGCCCCACTTCAGCCATTATGACCACCAAATAATTTTTTTATCACGACCCATTTAAAAGTAATTTTTCTGTTATGACCGGTTCAAGAATTTATCAGCAAGGTTGCTAATAAAAAACTTTCACACCTCTAAAGTGTTCAGGGTTAACGTTTACATTACAAATTCTCACCTTCACTGTGTAATTTTAGCAGCTTCTTTTGTTTCTTAATTTCAGGCAGGTCCTCCTGATTTCCAATTTAAGAGGTTTCCATGGTTCTCGTCAATTTTTGTTTATTGGTGAATAAATTTGTTGTATGTTTTAACTGGGCTGTGAAAATAAGGTGGCATTTACAATCTTTTAATAGAATTCTGGTGTGTATACATAGGAACGTGAATGTGTGCTCCTGTGGGTGTGTGTGTGAGTGTGTGTGCGCACAAACCAAAGGCTGAGACATAGTTTTACGGTACCATTGCCAAGAATAACTAATCTAGGAATAGCTGCAGAATCTGATAATACAGGTGGTGTTTCTTGTTAGGAATAATTTGTCTGAAATAATTTGTCTACATGAACAGACGTGAATTCTTTTTAATTTTAAAACTGAACATTAAAATTAAGCTACTGCCCTTTTCCTAAATTAGTGTTCTAATAGTCTTTTTTAAAAAAAAAAAAATCACATCTAGGAAAAAAGATCCTTTATTCAAAAGCCATTTTATTCCAATTCCCTTTAAGTAGAATCCTTTTTGCTATTATTGTTCGGTATGTTTTTCTTTTGTTGAAAGAGAGCTAATTTTTTAGGGCTGTTTTGTTTTCGTGAGAAAGTCACTCATCTCCAGCTTGTATGCTTCTTCGAGACAACATCTAACTCTTATAAAATACATTGTGGTGTTTGAGTGGGTTTCGTTTTTAAGAATTTCACTCCCCAAAAGAACTGCAGAAAACTAGGAACATATTGTATCAATTCTCTCGCAATTGTTTTAGAAAAATTTGCTCTATTGTTGAAGTTGTGCTGTTTTCTGTGATAACATTATCTGTTAAATGAAGCTGTCAGTATCATCATCAGCTAAACTACCAAAATGAGTCAGCTAACTTTATTTTTAACCGCTTTTTAATCGCCTGCTGAGACTATCAAGAATAATGTAAGAGGATTTTTAAAGCCTTATAGCAATGTTTTGGTATATCAGGCTATACAAAAAGGTGCATCAAAGGTTCAGAATTCTCAAGTCATTTCCACGAATTTTTCCTTTTAATACTCAGCTGCAGGGAATGGAGAAGTAATGAAAACCCTTGAGATTTGAGGCTTTCCCTAAATTCTTGCTATGACATTCCAAAGATGTTATACATACTCTCTCTTAATTTACAAAGAATCAGTTGGATTTGGGCAACCAATGTACGTAACACTTGAAACATGAAGGAGCCACAGCAGGATTTAGAACGAATATCAGTGATTTAGAAATCATGTGTTTACCTAAGCTGAAGTGATTTGTCTAGTAACAAAAACCTACCCACGAGGTTGTACCGATGTCAAAAAACAAACATTTCATCCCTGTTTCAAAGCACTTTAAGATGTTATTTTAATCCTTACAATACCTCTTTGAGGTATGTAGGTGGCAAGTAATACCAAGATAAAAATTCAAAATGCAGAATAAATTGAACACTACTTACTAAAAGAACTTTAGTTGATTGTGCTTTGCTGCTTCTCTTGGACAGGCCATTGGTAATTTCATTTTATCATATTTTGCAGGGTAGGACCAATAGCACCGCATATTTGCTAAAACAGTTACCGCGGTCTATGAGAGTCATCGTGTTTCCACAGCTTTAAGAAAAAAATTTTTTTTACGTTTTTAACAAATCTTTTTATAGCATTGAAATATGTATACTATCATGTAAGAAAGGAATCGCCAGTTTATGTTCAATGCAGGATGCTTGGGGCTGGTGTATGGGGATGATCCAGAGGGATGATGTGGGGTGGGAGGTGGGAGGGGGGTTCATGTTTGGGAGTTCATGTACACCCGCGGCAGATTCATGTCAATGTATGCCAAAACCAATAGAGTACTGTAAAGTAAAATAAAGTAAAATGGAAAAAAAATATATATATATATTTAATTCAAAAAAAAAAAACCTTTTATATGTATTGAGATATAGCCAATTATACCTGATGGCTCAGAAGGTAAAGAATTTGCCTGCAATATGGGAGACCTGGGTTCAATCCCTGGGTTGGGAAGATCCCCTGGAGGAGGGCATGGGAACCCATTCCAATATTCTTGCCTGGAGAATCCCCATGGCCAGAGGAGCCTGGTGGACTATAGACTATGGGGTCCCAAAGAGTCGGACTTGACTGAGCGACTCAGCACATAGCCGATTAACAATGCTGTGATAATTTCAGGTGAGCAGCTAAGGGACTCAGCCATACATATACATGTATTCATTCTCTCCCAAACGCCCTTCCCATCCAGGCTGCCACATAACATTGAGCACAGTTCCATGCGCTATACAGTAAGTCCATTTTAAATATAGCAGTGTGTACCTGCAATCCCAAACTCTCTAACTGCCCTTCCCCCTTATTCTTCCCTGCTGGCAATCGTAAGCGTTTTTCTCTAAGTTTATGGGTCTGTTTCTGTTTTGTAAATGAGTTCATTTGTATCATTTCTTCTTAGATTCTCAATGCTGCTGTTGTTTAGTCACTAAGTTGTATCTGACTCTTTGAGGTCCCGTGGATTGGCAGCCAGCCAGACTCCTCTGTCCATGGGATTTCCCAGGCAAGAATACTGGAATAGGCTGCCGTTTCTTCTATTTCTGTTTTGCTAAAAAGTTAATTTGTATCCTTTCTTCTTAGATTCTGCATATAAGGGGTGACATGTGATATTTCTCTTTCTCTGTCCACAGCTTTCTACTCATACTAGCCTCGGCAGAGATGAGCAAGGCACACCTGTGATTTGCTCTCTTATCCAGGTGGAGGCATCCTACTCCTTTCTCCACCCTACTTCCCCAGGCCTTGAGGGCCTGTGGCTACCATGAAAAGCAAAACATCAAATATACAGCTCTTCAAGAAAAGAGATTATATATTTGGATGATCATACTGACTTGACTCAATAATCATATAAAAGTTGCATTAATCTTCAACACCTTCTGACTCTCCCAACTGGATGCATCAGCTAATTAAAACTAGGATCTCTCCTGGAAATGGGAGAGCACGGAGGGGTGATTTTCCTTCTGTGATTCATTGGTAGTTTAAACTGGCTGAAGGGAAGGTAGCCACAGATAAGCTCTTCTGACTAACGCCGGGCTGCAATCTGTGGGTCGAGGGGGTGGCAGACAGGGCTCCACTCGTGCTTTCTTGATGAAAACTGGGGGCATTAAGAGAGGATCCCATCCCACTTCCAAAGTCAGTTTTTCTACAGGTGCTTTACAAATATTCCTGATACATTATGCTCACTTGATGGCGGAGAGGAAAGGGCACTTTGCAATTCACTTCGAGGTCGAGAGGAACACAAGCGTTTTGTTTTTTGCTCTTAATTTTGTCTACTGTCTCATGTAAGTGAATGTTAAGGCTCTGATCGGTCCCCAGTGCGTTCAGCAAACAGAGCTGGATTAAATAGTATGGGAATAAGGTCCTCTATTTGAACTGCAGAATACACGCTCACTTGTTCTAAGCTAAGTCCAAGCTTCTGAAGCTCTTCCTGATCTCTCGTGGCCTCGGGCCCGCAACGACTTGGAGCGGGGCTTGGGTTCCCAGCCAGAGACCGGGCTGGGTCGAGAGAGCACACATCCTAGCCACTAGACCAGGGGTCGGTGACAAGGGCTCTGGCCCTTCAGCTTTGCGGAAAAGAATTTCCACAGAGACGGAAAGTAACAAAACAAGTATCTATTAACATGAAAATAGTACAGTATGTGTGGGTAGACATACAGGTGGACTCAGGGAGAGAGTGTTGCTGAGTTGTGCCCCTGTGACAGTTTGAATTAGTTTTATGGGGTATTTCTTCCGGGTTTCCTTTGTCCAGTCATTTTGATTTGCTTGGTACACATTCTATATTTGGTATACGTCAGGGTCCTCCCAGCTGCGCACACACATCTCTTAGCCAAGATGGATTTTACCAAAGAGGTCTGTGGGTAGCCTGGCATTAGTTAGCATCACTTCCCTTTGACCTCCAAAGAATCTTTCTGCACATGTGTGGTTAGGGAGGTCTCCTGACCTCAAGAATAAGAAATGTGTGGTCTGGGCAGGGCCCTTCCTCCTCCCCTAATTGTCCTGCTCTTCTCATCTTGGAGTTTTGATTCACCAGAAAAGGCATCTCCAATTGCTTTACCCTGTGAGGGGCTCATCTACCTCTTGCTTCAATATGTGGAATGACTTTTTGATCAAAATCCAGTTGTAACCACTTTCTTTGTCGGGGATAGAGCTCAAGAGAGCTACTGAATTTGGTTTGATGTCTAATCAGGTTTAGGAGAGTTTTGGAAAGAGTTTCAGATGAGCCAAACATTCCAGAAGGGCAGGTTGCTCTTACTGAAGATGGTCTGAGGCTGTCTGTTCAAATAAGCAAGTGCTAATGGCTTGGAATCCCCCACATAATTTGTGTTATACAAATGCAAACATCAGCATTATTATTGTTATTTATAGTCTATCTCTAGACTCCTTTCATTAACATAAACTAAACTGGTTTCAGGCAGAGTTGATAGCTGATAAAGATCCCTCCATCCCCTGACATGTTTAAATGTCAATTTTCTGGAAAGAAAAAACTGAATCATCAAATTAACCTCTAGTTAATTTCTAGGCCTCTAGAAAACCCCAACAGTTTACAAAGGCAAAAAGTGTGGAAATAGGTAACGAGCTCAGGATTTTGATAGTAGTTGGTTCAAGTCTGATAACAATTAGATAAGCTTCTAAAGTAAGTAAACTTACCTTCAGTAAGTTTCTTAGCTCTCTGTACCACAGTTTCAATTTCTGTAAAATATAATTCCCAATAATTTCTACATTATTGATTTGAGGACTGATTCAGATCATAGCTATATAACACTTCATCCATAATTACTGTTGAAAATAGTAGTTTTTATTAACCCTGGGGGAGAAAGAAAATGTGTATATTCTGATTCTGGGTGAAGAATCATTTATGACTTTAAAATGAAAACATTTTGAAGTGAGAGATATATATTTATATTTATCAATATACATATCATCTTACTTCAGATGATATGTAAATCTGAAAAACAGGAGGGTGGGATCTCACCCAGCCTAGTTCTGGGTTGTGGAAAGAATTTTTCCAGGTTGGAATCTTCTGGAGTGCAAGCGTGCCATGTAGTTGTCAAATGTTCTGTTTTCAGTTTGTTGCTCAAACACAAAATTATTTAATGTACATACAGCATCACAGGAGACAAATAATTTTTTTCTTCCAGCATGATATCGGTGATCAACTAATTGGAAGTTCCATTTTTAAATGTTAAACCTGAGAACGTAGAGTATCTCTGTGTGTCTTAAAGGCTGTATTTACCACAAAATAAAAACCTGATATTCCAGAGAAATACTCATTCTTCATCTATGTTTATTCTCTGGCATTGCAGATTTCACATATGGGTGGGCCCTGTGAGTCAGCCAAATCTGAAATTTGATAAACTCTTACCTCCTGTTTCTACAGCATAACTGACGCAGACGGTGACTATCCATATCATATTAAAAACGCACGTGCTCTGACTACACAGTCATTACCTCTTGTTATTGATTTTTATCAACAAATGACAAGCAACATAGTTAGTTACTATACAATGCTAGCTGTTTCTTCTTGCTTCATTCTTTTATTACTGTCGTGGACTTTCTTTTTAGGGGTTTGTTTACAATCACACTTGACTCCCTTTCCCTACTGTTATGTTGTGGAAATAGGGCAATTTGATTGGAAAAAATGGATTATTGTAAAACGGTGATTAATTCTTACTGCTTAACGTGAACATTCATACATATTAGTTTTCCAAGTAAATAAGTAGGACGCCTTGTTAAACTTCTTTTCTGCCAAAAATGTAGTACCATCTGTGATCTACATGGCAGCTTTTTCTTATTTAATACATATGTCCCCCCCGCCCCTTTTTGAAAGCATGCTAAGAGCTTTAATATGACATGAAACAGAAATAAAATAGTAAAAACACATTGTGTTGCAAGCATGCAGGCAAAATTCAGATTCATGACATTCAAAGAACTTAGGATTGCATGTGCCACCCATTCGTTTTTAGGGCAGCTTGCAGTCCTTAACATTAGAAAAAATTTAAATGTAATGTTGGGAGTTTGGGAGAGTAATTTTATTGTTTTGAAGATAGTTAAGACCTAGTGTTTAGAATAGGCTGAATTTCATTAGTGATCTGAAAACCTCCAGTTAGAAAGTTAAAGTGAAAAGCAATGCGATACAAAGAAAAAATTTTTGGCCTGAATGCTGCTGCTGCTGCTAAGTCGCTTCAGTCATGTCCGACTCTTCAGTCATGTCTGACTCTGTGCAGACCACCAGGCTCCCCTATCCCTGGGATTCTCTCGGCAAGAATACTGGAGTGGGTTGATATTTCCTTCTCCAATGCATGAAAGTGAAAATTCAAAGTGAAGTAGCTCAGTCATGTCTGACTCTTAGCGACCCATGGACTGCAGCCTCCCAGGCTCCTCCGTCCATAGGATTTTCCAGGCAAGAGTATGAGGCCTGGATTCTGACCCCAGTGCCTTGGGCTCTATTACTTAACTTCTCAGTGTCTGCTTTCTTACTTGTAAAATGAGGGGTTTCTGTGGGCCCAGTAATGATCACCTATAAATCCATCACCCAGATACAACCATTGCTAACATTTTTAGCCAATAGTGATACCTCCAACCTATTAAATATCTTATCAGCAGTATTGTCACAATGCCATTGTGAATGCTTGGGCCACTTTATTTTAAATGACTATATATGATTCTACCTAACAGTGAAGAGGAACTAAAGAGCCTCTTGATGAAAGTGAAAGAGGAGAGTGACAAAGTTGGCTTAAACCTCAACACTCAGAAAACTAAGATCATGGCATCTGGTCCCATCACTTCATGGCAAATAGATGGGGAAACAGTGGAAACAGTGTCAGACTTTATTTTTTGGGGCTCCAAAATCACTGCAGATGGTGATTGTAGCCATGAAATTAAAAGACGCTTACTCCTTGGAAGAAAAGTTATGACCAACCTAGATAGCATATTCAAAAGCAGAGACATTGCCAACAAAGGTCCATCTAGTCAAGGCTATGGTTTTTTCAGTGGTCATGTATTGATGTGAGAGTTGGACTATGAAGAAAGCTGAGCACCGAAGAATTGATGCTTTTGANTTTTTTTTTTTTTGTCTTTGTGTGCCATAACTTTGGGGCTTCCTGGGATCCTCTTAGAAAGGCTGTGTAAGCCCCATGGTGATGGGAGAGAGCAGAGGAGTTTGCAGGGAAGGAGCGGATCCAGCCCAGCTTCTGCAATTCAAGGTGTGTCTTCATAGTAGAAGTTTGCAAAGACTTGCCCAGTCCCCCCACCTGCCCTGGTGCACACAGAGCTCTGAAATTGGTAGATTGTTACTCAGTTGTGAGCCAGAGAGGACCAGACGAACCTGAAAGTGTTTATTTTGGTGTGTCTGAGGGGTAAAGGCTTGTTATTTCAGTGGATACTCTGTGTACAAATGCACTCAAGTGTTGATGCCGTCTCCCTTTTTGTTAATTACCAATAAGGACCAACAATATTCAAGTCAGAGGCACAGAAAGTCTTCGAAGATAATTACTACCTTTTTTTTTGTAGTCTTATATAGAACACCAGAAACATGAAAATGCTTATTTGTACACTGGTGATTTCATATGGTTCAACCTTTAAAAAAAAAACCAAACCCAACTTCGTTTTTTCTTTTTCCACTGGCATCCCAGTTTACTCCACTCAGTCTGTCTATGGTGTATGGACTTGTGGGCTAAGTACTGAAAGTGCTGAGTCTTGGGTTGAGTTATTCTTGCCATTTGGAAGGCATTCGGGTCACCTCTCCTCCCCATCCCCCCCATCTATCCTCATGTAGCTTTGCTATAACCAAAAGAAAGAAAAGTGAGCTAGTTTCGGTATTAGGCCCAATAAAATTGGAAAGCTAAAGCAATTATTCTCATGTAATAAATGAGGATAATTTTATTAGTAGTACAGCTAAAGAACAGTGATTATTTTCAGTCTGTTTCAAAGTATTTTCTTCCCATTTGTTGAATGATTATTGTGTGTAAGTTGTTCTATTAGAGGCATTTAATTGATAGAAAAATGATTCAGATGTGGATCCTGTAGGGAGGTTAGATGTGACATGTAACGATTATGATCCATGGTAGCATGGTTAAGTGCCTTTGAGAAAAGTGGAGTTCTGGGTTGGCCATTGAGGTGGACGTTGAAAATGGAATGTTATTCTCCCAAGATTTCGTTATAAAATATTCTCTACTGAACATCATCTACCTACTGTCTAGTTTCTGCTTCTGTCATCTTATTGTACTTGCTTTAACATGTTTGTCCATTGGCACATCCATCTTCCCACCAGTCTTAGTTTTTAAAATTTACTTTTGGAATGATGGGTTGGCATTCATAAGGGCATGAAAATACGGAAACACGGTTTCTCTTTGAGATGGGTGTATGCTGCACATAGGGAAGGCTTGAAAAGTATAGGAAGCAGAGCCTACTGTCAGACTGAACTTGGACTTAATATACATTATAAAAATAATATAAACTAAGTTTTTCTGTGAGATTGTATCTTTGTTTTTGTAATATAAGAAACTGTGAAAATAGGCTTACATTTTTAGTTTTCTAAATACAATTTCTCAGAAACATGCTCTCATGATAGAGGCCCATGGAATGTGATTTAAAGACAGTGTGCTGCATTTGATTTAAAAGTGATGTACAGAATTTGGTAATGCGTGGAACAGAATCAACTTACTGTGACTAGTAGAGGTTTATAAAATGTTGAGCTTTTTGCTTGGTTTGTTCTTTAAAATCAGCTTTCATGCCCAGTGTCCTAAGGACAGAGTGATTCAAAGAAAGATGATTGAGTCTAATTCTTAGTTTTGTGTTTTTTTCTTAAATGAGAACTCTTGAAGTTAGCAGTCTTTAAATGAACCTGTAGCAACTATGAGTGAAAGTTATGTTGCTTTACAGTTTAAATGTCAATTCTCGTACTAGCTAAATATTAGATATCCTTAATAACTTTCTCATTATATCTTTATCCACTAACCCAAGTACAGGATGAAAAAGGTTTATTATAAGGAGGTGTTTCAACAGATCCAGAGGAGGTTACATTTAGATAGACCAAACCCAAAATTGATGTCAGGAAGGTAGACATAACTGCATGAATTCAGAATACTTGGAGTGAGTCTGACTAGCCTTTTGGTGAACTAAAAGGTTTATACAGTAAAAACTCTGGCGTATCAAAAGGCAGACATACAGATATATTAAAGCTTATTAGCCATTTTAGAAATGACAGGCATTGAAGAAATATAGGAAGCTGTTTTACTTGTGTGTTTATACCTATAGTAGCAGATAGCACTTTATTCAGAAGATACCCTGCTGCTGGGAGGAGGACAATGATGCAAAAATAGACCACACAGTTCACCACTGTGAGGTTTTGTTAAATGAGTAAGTTACCATCCACCTGGATGAAATAGCTTTCACAGCACACCAGGTCATCCCTCTTGTGTGATTGCTAACGATGTCCGGGTCATCTAGTCAAAAGCAACTAGGAAACGATTGGTCAGTCTTAATTGTTTTCCCCCTCTCAACTTCTGTAGATCGCGTGAGGGTGAAAATTGCTGGCCAGGTCTTTGGTCTTTTCATTCCATAAGCAGAGAGAGAGGTAAAACATCTCCCTCTGGGCAGAGAGTCAGAAGTCACTGTGGAAGTCTGTGGGTTGACAGGTCGTTTCTTCCACGGTGGCCCATTCCTGCTGACACAAAGTCATATGAGTTCTTCAATTCTTAGTGATCGTGGGCGGCACTACCGTCTTTTGAGAAGAGAATGTCACCTCCAACTTGAACTTCCCTGGTGGCTCAGATGGTAAAGCGTCTACAATGTGGGAGACCCGGGTTCGATCCCTGGGTCAGGAAGATCCCCTGGAAAATCCCATGGATGGAGGAGCTTGGTAGGCTGCAGTCCATGGGGTCGCTACGAGTTGGACACAACCGAGCAACTTCACTCCACTTCACCTCCAAAGCACGTGGCCCATGGGTGTGTGTGACCTGGCATGTTCTCTTGCCTCCGACAGGTCCTGCTCTTCTCGAACCCTCGCCAGCCACATGCATGGAGATGCCCACGCTGCCACCTTTTTGACTATGACTTGGTTCTATAATCTCTGCATTGGTCTTTGACCTAAAAAGAAAGTCTTCTTCTGCCTTGATTAATTTTCTCCCCTAGATGATATTTGTCTTAATTGTAGCATCATTCTTTGTGTGGCTGAAGTGACAGACCTGATCCTAGTACTAAACCCCGTGATCTTAACAGCTTTGGAGATGCTGTCCTGCTGCTGCTAAGTCGCTTCAGTCGTGTCCAACTCTGTGCGACCCCAGAGATGGCAGCCCACCAGGNGATATTTGTCTTAATTGTAGCATCATTCTTTGTGTGGCTGAAGTGACAGACCTGATCCTAGTACTAAACCCCGTGATCTTAACAGCTTTGGAGATGCTGTCCTGCTGCTGCTAAGTCGCTTCAGTCGTGTCCAACTCTGTGCGACCCCAGAGATGGCAGCCCACCAGGCTCCCCCGTCCCTGGGATTCTCCGGGCAAGAGCACTGGAGTGGGTTGCCATGTCCAGCTCACCTTATTAAAAGCAAAGCTGTCCTGCGAAAGAGGGTTGGCAGAGCTGGTGGCCTGTGTCCATTTGTTTTTCCTTCATTCGGTGAAGTCAAATGAAGGCTATTTCTCAGTTGCCTTTCCTTTTGAATCTAGAAAATGGGTCATGGTTTTATGTATCTTTCCTTTTATTAAATTAGAGATTTGATAAGAATCAGGATCAGGTGGCTCAGTGGTAAAGAACCCGCCTGCCAATGCAGGAGATGTGGGTTCAATCCCGGGGTTGGGAAGATCCCCTGGAGTAGGAAATGACAACCCACTCCAGTATTCTTGCTTGGGAAATCCCTGGACAGAGGAGCCTGATGTGCTGCAGTCCACCTGGTTGCAAAGAGTTGGTCAGGACTCGTTGCAAAGCAGGCACACACAGTCAGGGTTTGAGAAGAAATGTTTTTCTGTTTGCAGCTGTGACCCTGAGTTGTTACACAGCTTGCCTTTCCACTGCTAGTGAGGGGCCTACATGATTGGTTTGCTGAGTTAAAAATTTGAAAGTAGCTAAAGGAACCTGATTTCAGGAAGGGGGAGGGGACCTCAGTGGTTGTGTTTTGTACCTGCAGTAAAAAAAAGTCTCAAAGAGCGTGATTAACCCCCTGTTATTTGGACTCAAGCCAAAACAGAGGCCTGCCTAGTGAAGGAAGGAGGAAGAGGAGGAGGAGGCACTTAGCTTTGCCTCTTTGCACTGCCCCCCTCCCATATCAGTGTTCCTATTTTAATAAAAAAATAAGTGCTTTCCTCCACCAGTGGCTTGAGGGGAGACCTCTCTTGTCTGAATAAGTGCCTGCCCACAGAATGAGGTGGCAGTATGTTTTTAGTGATGCTGAGGGTAAGAGTGAAGAGGGTCTACCTGAAAACAAATGCATTTGAATTTCAAGTCCAGTTTGGAGAGATAAAAAATTGAATTATGTTAATTCCTCGACTTGTTAATATTGTGTGCCCTTTAAAGCTAAAAAAATAACCACATAAATATCTGGAAATGGTCTATAGAAGTAAATATATATCATATCTCAGACAGTTTGGTTGTTTGGAAGCAAGGTGAAAGGAAATGGTTTGCATATGGTTTAGCCAGAGGGTCTTATTTTGGCAGATTCTTGAGACAGTGGATTTCATTGCACTCCTGTTTTGACATGGATTTTTGCAGTTATTCTCTAATGTAGGGTTGCAGCGAGATAGGTGCATTTGAGATGTTCTTTACTCTGTAATGTTTAATTTGCAGGGTCATCAATTTGTCATACCAGCGAGGGTTCCTTGTCAGGTTTCAGCCCGCCAATACTGTGATTTGAATACTGGAGACACCCAGCCACCTTAAAGGCAGGCGTTGCATCACCTGTCTGCTCCACAAGGCCAGCCTTGAAGGGTCGAAGGGGGAGGTAGCCAAGGGGAACTTGCTGAACTTGTAAATATCAGCTGAGGTTGTTTGTATACCAGATAACCTAGCTGGCTGCACCTCTCTAAACTTGACTGTAAACCTTTTTTTCTCTGGATGGGTAGATATGCATGCCATCATGAAATTTACATGCAATGAATATGAAAGAATCCTGTGGACCCTCAGGACTGAGAGAGTTCTCTATAATCTGTGTGACTGTATTGGTCTCTTTCCCTCAGCCTTTTGGAATTTAATTTTCTCTTTGGTGGCCCATTGTGACATTTGCATGCACTGAATGTGAAAGATTCCTGTACTCCGACTCTTGTTACCCAAAGTGATTTCCGAACCCTTTAGAATTCCTGGAGTAGAATTACTTAACGTAGGGCCTGGGTTTATGTTTATTATGTGCACTTGCGTTAATGTGCAGGCTTTCAGGTTATGGTGGAACGCTGATGTTAAGCACAGTATTTGGTGACCTGTTTTAGAAGAGGGTCACTATACTGGTTTTTATTGTTCTTTTTATTATCTTCTGAAATATGTGGGATAATTAAAAAATTAATGCCAAAGAAAGAAATTTTCTAGAGTTAGAAATTCCTGTAATGAGGCACATTTTGATGCAGTTTACATTCTCTCTTTTTTTTTTAATTTCTGTAATGAGTACTTCTCTAGCTGTGATCCTTCTGCTCTGTTGTAGCCCTGTAATATTATATTCCAGTATTCTTGGTGTTTCCTTGAAGTAAGTGCTCTATATTTCTTGAAATGGCGTTTTGATACTTTTGATAATGAATTGTACCAAGAACATTTTTTTTTAAATGCAGAAGTCACTTTATTAAATAAAATTTTAGAAGCATGATTGTCAGAAGCTTCCAGAATTCCTCTGCCCACGCTTCAGTGTTTAGGTGGGTCCTTGTGCTGGAGGGCTAGTCTCCCTGTCTTGTCACCATCCTTTCAGAGGCTGACCACCTTCATGGTCTTTTCAGCCTAAATTTCTCACTGTGGTGTCTGAGTCTAGTCAGTATTAAATTAACCTGTTCAGCTGAGTTGAGTTACAAGCCATTTGGTGTGAGTAGTTTGAATATTAAGTCTGTGCCCTTGCATTCCTTGGTGTGATTGCTCTATTTTGTGCTGAAGGTTAGGGAATAGAGAATAAAATGGAGGGAATATTGATATTGGTACAGAGGCAGCTCATATTTATGCTGAGTAGTTTTTTCTCCACGAACAATAGGTGCATGTTTGAAGTCAGTTCCAGACTTTGCTGCTTTCTGGTTGCATGCCTTCTAAATCACATTTCTTTGAAAAAAATTAGAAATACTGATTATTGTGCTGTGTGCTCCCATTGAATAGTGTGAACTGTCTCGAGTCACTTGAGATGCTGAATGTGTTCCTAGAAGGAATTCCTGCTTAGTTTCTTTTGTGATGAAATTATGGAGACATTTTAATTAAAGACGAGCTGTTGATGGCTCTGTCCTTAGACTACCCATTACCTCTGCCCGTATTTATGTGTAAAAGCCAAGAAGAGAAAAGGGAAAAACACATTCAGTCCTGGAAGTCTTAGAGCTGAGATCGATTGCACTGCAATTGACAACTCAGGGTCGCCAATTATGCCTCATTTACACTCCCTACTTCCATTTGTGTTTCAAATCACTCTTAAAAGAGCACTGGGAGGAAGAAGTAATGAAGGGTAACATGAAAACTTAACTGTTTCAGAGGGATTCCTTTCATGACTAAAGTCTTTGAGACCCTTAACTCTGTGAATCCACCCCTGGGATTGGAAATGGAGACAGCCCCCCACCCCTTAAATCATGTGCCCCATTAAACTCGTTTCTCATTGGCTTACTGAGACTGTCTGAGGGACTCGCTGAGAAAAATGACATTGAATTTTATTAAGCAGAGTTTCAAGTCCTCTACCTGCCTTTTGCAGACAAGCTCACCTCTGCTGATGAGCTGTCCCTGCTCCCCTGGACTGTTGTCTTGTTCCTCAGACCTGAAACAAGCCAGCAGCCACCTTTCTGCAGACCTGCAAGGGGCACACTGCCAGCTCATGGGCCCACCGAGAAGAGCATAATGACTTGTCAGACCACATTTATTGTGCAAATGAACTTGAAAGTCAACCGGGACAGCTCCCCTCTGTAGGCTTAAACCCTTTTGAGTTTAATGTCCCTTCTGCCTCTTTGCACCAGGTTACAGCTTTTGGATTTACAGTAACTCATTCTGTCTATAAATATATTTAGTGGTATTTGTGTGGTCGAACACGAGGCATGACCTTTGACATCCTGCTTGGCATGCTTGGCAATTTGACGTCCTTCGCTTTAGATGGAACTCCCTGGCTTTGTTTCCTGTGCTAGTGTGGGGAGTACGCATTTTGGCTCTTTCAGTCAGCGGTGGAGGAAGACAGGAAAAAAGTAAAATTGGACCTCACAAAGAGGGTATTAGTTTTCTCTTCTGGGTGTGGTACAGTTGGCATGCTTTTTATTAGGAGTCTGAGCCTACGAAAGTAGTGCCAAATACTGAGAAAATGCTATACTCATATTTAGTTTTATTTTCTCTGATCTGGATTTAAATTTTTGACTAGCTCGACATTTTAGGGTCTTTGAACTCTTCTTTCATCTGTGTACACATGGCAAAGAGAACTAAAATACTTGTCTTTTTGTGATGTCTTTACCAGTCCTAAGTTTGCCATCAACTGCAAAGGGGGGACGTATTTGCACGTCTCCTTGAGGAGGGGAGAGTTGGCTGCTACTGACTAAAAGCTTACATATGTGATTATGTTTCCTGAATGTAGTCAAAACTGACATAAAAAATTATCCCCTTTGAATTGTCATGAAATCTGACATTTAGCATCTGACATGTAGCATCTGAAACTTGATAAAGTGGAGAGAAACTGTTGAAGTCAGAGTTTTACAGTATTTTCTTTTTAAAAGTCCCTTGTGCGGTAAGCACTTTAAACAGAAAATTGTAATGTATCCCTACCTGCCAATAACCCACCAGTAGGCCTGCCATTTAATTTTCTCATTCCCCATCTAAGGTCAATACCCAAGAGTAGGTTAGTTAACAGTGTACGATGTAGGGACTGTATTTTGTTTTCAGTTATGCACTAAATGAAGGATGCCTCGTGCAGCCTTCTGAGCTTTTTGAGGGTACACATCCACATGCTTGTATTTTAAAATTGCGCTGCTTTTGATCATCACCACCCCCCATTCTTTTTCATAGCCTCTTTGCTTTCCTTCTCATTTCAGCCCCCTCATTTATTTGTTTTGAATATATTTTTCCAGCTTATTAGGTGAGACCTTTCCTTAAAGTTTATTGCTGGTTCCAGCAACCTGATTGTATTTGCAACTGCCATTGGAAATGGTCCCTAAATCATTAATAGATCTGATCTCATTCAGAAGTATATACAAGGAGATTTGTGTCTGAAACAGACAACAAGGATGTTGTCTGTATAGAGGTTACCTTAAAGAGCTGGCATTCCTGTTTATCTCCTCGTTCTCGACTTTTAGCTCAAGACCTTTAAAGTGTACTGAGCTTTGTGTAAGAGAAGGTATGAGGAATCATGAAGTTTTTAGCTGAATAAATTTTAAAAGCACTGCTTGGTATGTGAGTCTCTGGTTGGCCACTTGGAGATTTTGAGAATCCCTACCACCCACACTGCTAAAAAGTTTTATTTCTGTATTGAGCCTCTATATTGATGTATAATTCCCCTCCTCTTTGCCCCTGATTTGCTCCTGGGTCTGGACTTGGGAGCTTCATTGAATCAGCTTACTTTATTTCCCCTTCATGTACCTGAAGCCAGTTCCCATAATTATTTTACCAGCTGACCAGTCCCAACTCGTTAATAAACACTTCCGAGGACTTAAGATTTGTATACGTTGTCAAAACGTCGTACCCCAAACCCAGTTGTCTGTGGACAGGGAATGACCAGTCCACGTGACAAAGTAGGAGCCCCACCTTAAGCCAGACCTGTGAAGAGGAGATCTGCAAGGAGGCGAGTAACTGAGGGGAATAAACTTAATGGAAGCAACTCAGTGTATTTTAGCCTTTTACGCTAAAAACCTGTTAGTCTGCCTGTCTTGATTTTTTTTTTTTAAACTACAGTTTGTACTGATAAGTAGTCAGGGGAAGGGAAGGAAAGAGTGTTTTGGATGTGGGATAGTCTGAATGTGTAGCTGTGACTTTCTGCACTGCCGCATTCATCCCATTCCGTGATGTGTAGATAACCTGTGTTTGACTTTTGGAAGGGAGAACCACACCAAAGTGCAAGATGAGTAATCCTAGCCATATCAGCGTTATGCCAGGTATATATTGTCATCAGCTGTTTTTACTGAGCTCCAGTGTGTCCTCTTGCTTGTCAGTGGTGAATCTTGAACTTTGTCTCTAGCCAGAGTCTGGCTTAGCAAATTCTGTAACCTTCCTGCTCCATCTGTGTTAATTGTGGAAATGATTGATTTTTGAGATGGGTATTGTTGGTTGACTTCACATTCTGAAGTTTTATTTTATTTTATTTTACAACTTGGTTACAGCTCAAAGTTTTATTCAGCAAGCAAAGGAAAGTACACCCTCGAGGTGGGAGGGCAGGCCAACCCAAAAGGAGAGGCCTCAATCTTCTTGGCTTCCTTCCTTCTTTCTTTCTTTTATTCTATTTATTTATTTTTAATTTTTATTTTTACTTTATTTTACTTTACAGTAATGTATTG
>SJYX01018182.1:180524-269710 GCA_006410675.1 Oreotragus oreotragus | reverse complement strand
TTAAGGAATCTCCACACTGTTCTCCATAGTGGCTGTACTAGTTTGCATTCCCACCAACAGTGTAAGAGGGTTCCCTTTTCTCCACACCCTCTCCAGCATTTATTGCTTGCAGACTTTTGGATCGCAGCCATTCTGACTGGTGTGAAGTGGTATCTCATTGTGGTCTTGATTTGCATTTCTCTGATAATGAGTGACGTTGAGCATCTTTTCATGTGTTTGTTAGCCATCCGTATGTCTTCTTTGGAGAAATGTCTATTTAGTTCTTTGGCCCATTTTTTGAGTGGGTCATTTATTTTTCTGGAATTGAGCTGTATAAGTTGCTTGTATATTTTTGAAATTAGTTGTTTGTCAGTTGCTTCATTTGCTATTATTTTCTCCCATTCAGAACGCTGTCTTTTCACCTTCCTTATAGTTTCCTTTTTTGTGCAGAAGCTCGGGCCTAGAGAATATGAGACTGCAGACTGGAGAAGTCTCTACAATTAGTAAAAGCAGTTAAAATCTCAGGGTTATGTGGTTTTTGTTTTTTTAATGAGGAGAGAGAATGCTGCCCCTGTTAATTGCAGAGATTTGACCCAGGCAAACCAGGCTTTATGGAGTTGAGATCTCTAATACTAAGGCTGCGAAGCTCCTATAAATCACTTAAGAAGCTCCTGAGCCAATACTGTATGGATGCAGACATTCTTACATCACGGGTGTGTCTCTGTGTCCTTTGGATTTGATGCTCACCCTTATCACCGCCTTTTCCTTGGTCCTCCCAGTCAGTCAGTCCCTTTGCCCTTTCTGTACAAAGCAGTAGAGTCCCCACTCCTTGTCAGTCCACTTGGAGGCTTCGCTTACCTGGCTCCACCTGGGATGAGCTGAGGCGGGAGAGGAACATTTGTCCTGTTTTAATCACGGATTGTTGAGAATCATTGGCTGGCCAGTGCCATTGTCTAAAAAACACACTTAGATATCTCTTCTTACACCCCTGGGAGGATGCCCATAGACGACCATCAAGGTGTTTGAGACTCGGTGTTGAGGTCACTACAGAGCCATCAGAATTCCCGCTGGCATTTGCTTTTCCTGATGCCCTCATGAGCCTAGTCCAGATCTGTGATTTTTCAGTGACTGTTAGAGGAGGTCCCAGGTTTTGTTTCCAGATGGGTAAACAGATAATTCATGTTTAGACAAGTCACATTTCTGTTGAATTAGCTTCTTTATCTGTAAAATGGGGCTAATGATAACACTGGGAGTACTTATAGGGCACTTTGAGGTGCTCAGAGCAGGGAACTAGGTAGTTAGGCCGTATTACACGTTTCAGCATTAGCAGAAATACTTGGACTTGAAATTCAGAGTAGCTAGAGTCTGGGGCTTTCATATTTTGTTTCTGGACGTCTTGATTGTATAAAATGTGTTCCGATTAAAAAAAAAAAAAGTAGAACCAAAGAAAGCTAAAGTGACTAACTAGACCTTTCTTTCCTAAACTTTCCTAGTAATTCTGTAGCAAATTTAATAAGGGTGTTCTGGAGACTGGTTTTGTGTTTTGGAAGAACCTCTGATAGTACAGGAAAATAGCTGGCAATATGAAAAAGCAGAGAGTAAAATAGTATGTTAAAAAAAAAAAAAGTAGAACCAAAGAAAGCTAAAGTGACTAACTAGACCTTTCTTTCCTAAACTTTCCTAGTAATTCTGTAGCAAATTTAATAAGGGTGTTCTGGAGACTGGTTTTGTGTTTTGGAAGAACCTCTGATAGTACAGGAAAATAGCTGGCAATATGAAAAAGCAGAGAGTAAAATAGTATGTAAACCTGTTCAACTGTATGAGATATCTTTCAGTTTCAATTTCCAACTGTGTGAAATGTCTGGAAGAAAATATGCCCAGATACTACAGGTGGGTTGTATTTAAATTGTATAAATATGGGTAATTTATTTTTTGCCTTTTTAAATTTTAAGCAACACATGCCTTTATTAGAAGCATTAAGGTTTTTGAAATGAAAATGAAATTTAGATTTTCCATCCCTCCTCCTCCTCCTCCTCGAGAGAATATTGGAATCAGGCAAGCGATCACAGAAACATAGAAGGTAGTAGCTACCATTACTATCCCCATTTGTTTTAAAGGATTGATGCATTTTATTATGTCAGACTTGAAGTATTCTGGCGATGGTACCCCACTCCAGGACTCTTGCCTGGAAAATCCCATGGACGGAGGAGCCTGATAGGCTGCAGTCCATGGGGTCACTAAGGGTCGGACACGACTGAGCGACTTCCCTTTCACTTTTCACTTTCACGCACTGGAGAAGGAAATGGCAACCCACTCCAGTGTTCTTGCCTGAAGAATCCCAGGGACAGGGGAGCCTGGTGGGCTGCTGTCTATGGGGTCGCACAGCGTTGGACACAACTGAAGTGATTCAGCAGCAGCATGTAGTGAAAGGTATATTGGATTATTATCCAGAATATTAAAAATACTCCCACAAATCAATAAGAAAATGTCAACTCTCCCCAAAATAAACACTGGGTATGAATAGGCAATTTATATGAGAGAGAAAAGCAGATGACCAATTAGTACCTTAAAAGATGACCCAGTTCATCAATAACCAGAAAACTACTAATTAAAACTGTAATATACTATTTAAAACCCTGCATTTTGGCAGCCACTGTAAATATGACAATACCAAGTGTTGAACAAAGATAATTGATAAAAATTGACTATTCCTGTTTGTTAGGTGAGGAACCAGAGGCATAAACAGCCCAGTGTCACATAGTAAGTGAGAGAAGCAAGATGCTGGTGGGTTTTTATTATAGATCTCAGACTCTTAACCACTTCACTTTGCTGTATCAGAGAGAATGATTATGTTTGGGATCTTGGAGGAAAACTAGGACTTAAAGTTGGAAATAAGATAAAATTAATGGATAAGGTGATCAGTTAATTTTCAGCATCCAAACAGTTAATACACACAGTGACAATCCTAAGACAGAAATGTTGCTAGCTTGTTCAGTTAGTTAACTAGACTGTTTGGTATAGGGTGCCTTTGGGGTACTGAGCTTTCTGATCCTCTGAGGAGGGAAAGGCATGCATTTGTGGTGATGATTAATGAAGGGTTGGGAGAAGTGACCCAGTGACCCAACCATGGTTCTCAGTGTTCCAGAAAGGAGTTTTTGGCCCATATTTTCCTCACCAGATGGCCTGGTGGGTGCTGGGGTGTCCTGTGGGCTCTGTTACTCCATCTGCACATTGCTTAGGAGAAAGAGTGCTTCTTGCATGGGGAATGATGGACTTGGCCTGGTGATGCTCTGGGGTTAACAAAGAACAAAAACTGACCCATTTGGACAGAAGAGACTTGTGTTTGGGCCGAGCTTACACCTCAGGAAGGCAGTTGAGCCCTCATTTAATGCTTACCTGACCTGTCACCCAAACTTTAATAAGGTGCTGGTCAGCCTTCTTTACCAGTTGGCCCTGTTTCCATTCCAAGGCTGGGACCTTATGAGGTCATCAGTTGGTCTGTATAACTCTAGAATGCCCCTCGTCGAGAGAGAGTCCTCTGCGTTGGGAGCTGCTTGCCCAGAGGATTGTGGTTTGGAGGAAACGGTAGGCGTGCTTCAGGGATAGATACCGCTTAATTTCGGATCCTCCTTCCAAATGGTGTTCATTCCCCCCTACCTTTCCCATACAGCCTTGAAAAATGGCATCAACCCACAGCAATTATTTCTCCCATCTGCTTTTGTGTGAAGTGGTAACATGTTAGGTTTTTCCTGAACAAGTAGTTCCTAATAGATGGACAGGATTTGTGCCATTTAATTTAGTATGGGGTTTTATACTAAATTATTAATAACTAAGGTTATTAATATTTATTTTATTTAGGTAATGGAATTTCTTTTACCTAAGTAAAAGGACCCCCTGGAGTGGTAACGTTTGCACTTGATCTTAGCTGAAAGGCTGAGAAGCAATAGCAGTAGCATTTAGAACCTGGAGTATTGTCACCAGATCCATTCAGGCTTGTTCAACTTAGCAGAACTTTGGGGAGGTTAACATTAGGTATAGGTTTCCTCATCTGTAAAATGAAAATGCTACATCCTGGGATTGTTGTGAAGGCTAAGAGCTTGGGGTTGCTACATGAAAAGACAAAGGTTTCAGTCTCCTTTGCTCTCTTATCTGTTTTATCTGGAGGGATTTTTCAGATTGAGGAGAGGAAGGAAAAAATTCCAAGTTCAGCCTTACCTCATTTTACTGCGCTTCTCTTTATTGCGTTTTGCTGATACTGCTTTTTAAAAGACAAAACAAATTGAAAGTTTGTGGTAACCATGTGTAGAGGAAGTTTCTTGATGCCATTTTCCCAACAGCATTTGCTCCCTTTGTGTCTCTGTTACATTTTGGCAATTATTGCAGTATTGCAAAAAATTATTGCAATATTACAAAGTATTCATTATTGTATTTGTTATGGTGATCAGTGATCTCTGATATTACTATTGCAAACAGATTACAACTCTCTGAAGGCCCAGATGATGGTTAGCATTCTTAAATGAAAGTATGTATATATTTTCTGAGACTTAATGCTGTTGCATACTTAAAAAACAGAGGATGAGATGGATGGATGGCACCACTGACTCAGTGGACATGAGTCTGACCAAACTCTGGGAGATGGTGAGGGACAGGAAAGCCTGGTGTGCTGCAGTCCACGGGGTTGCAAAGAGCTGGACACGACTAAGCCCCTGAACAGCAATAACAGCAGTGTAAACGTGACTTATATGCGCCAGGAAACCCGGAGATGCGTGTGACTCACTATTGCGTGTGTGCTTTATCTCGGAGGTCTGGAATGGAACCTGCAGTGTGTCCGAGGCATGTCTGTATTTCTGCATTCCTGACAAAAGACTAGGTTCTCAACTGGGAGGGAGTTGTGCACCGCCCGCCCCCAAGAATATTTGGCAATTTGGGAGCATTTTTAGGTTGTCACAGTTGGGGGTGGGACTGCTAGCACCCAGAGGGGAAAGACCATGATTGCTGCTGGGCATCCAGGGCAGCCCTCCAGCAGAGCGGCATCCAGCCTCAAGCCGCAGTACTGCTGAGACGGGGAAGCCTCGCTCTGTGTAAAAGTTCCCTTTGTGTTTCTCCTGCCCTAAAATCTCATTATTTGTTGCTTATTGTTGTGTTGTTGTGTGTGCTCCGTTGTGTCCGACTCTCCGCGACCCCGTGGGCTGTAGCCCGTCAGGCGCCTCTGTCCTTGGGATTCTCCAGGCAAGAATGCTGGCGTGGGTTGCATTTTCTCCTCCAGGGGATCTTCCCGACCTGGGGATCGAACCCGTGTTTCCTCAGGCTCTTGCATTGGCAGGTGGATTCCTTACCACTGTGGCACCGAGGAAGCCTCATTTACTGTTTTAATTAATGACTTCAGAACTTCTTCCTCCCTCTTCCTGGCGAGAATATAAAGTTTGCTTCGGTTCTTTTCAGTACTGTCATAAGAGGGAATGAGTTTTCTTAGGGACAGTTTCTGCCTTCTGAAATCCTGGGTGCCCCCGAGTGTGTGGTGGCCGAGCGCTCTGCCCAGGCCTGGTCCTCACGCACTGATGTGTGATGGGAGTTGGCGGTGCCCCCCTTTCCTGCACGGCCTCCTTCCTCTGCTCACGGAGCCTCTTTTGCTCACTCCCTTACGAAGCTTTTCCTGGTTCCCTCCCCGTTGAATTCCAATCCAAAGGGATCTCTTGCCTTTGATTCCTTGTGATGGGTGCGCCTTCTCGTGGATTTGTCTCTGGCTTCCTGTCTCACTATGGGCTGGGAGCTCTTTAGGGCAGAATTCTTCCTGTTTCCTCGCCTCTTGAAAGAGTTGAGTATAGTTCCTTCCGCATAAATGGATAGGAAACAAACATTTAGAAAACAGCATATTACATTTTTCTTGAGGAGAACCAGGAGATAATTTCTTTTATTCGTTCATATTATGTTTTCATACATCACTGTAATATTCCTCTTTAAGTTAGATGATGATGATGATGCCAGAGATTCTCATATTGCTTGATGTGTTTTTCTAGAGCAACCTTTTAAATTACCAGGTCCTTAAATTATCTGGTTCTCTACTAATTGTACTCCGTTCAGTCACTCAGTTGTGTCTGACTCTCTGTGACCCCGGGACTGCAGCACGCCAGGCTTCCCTATCCATCACCAACTCCTGGAGCTTGCTCAAACTCATGCCTCTTCCAGTTGGTGATGCCATCCAACCATCTCGTCCTCTGTCATCCCTTTCTCCTCCTGTCCTCAATCTTCCTCAGCATCAGGGTCTTTTCTAGTGAGTCAGTTCTTCGCATCAGGTGGCCAAAGTATTGGAGCTTCAGCAGCCTAATTGAAACCAATCCATGCTGTTCCTAGATTTAGGACGGAAAAGAATCCTCCACAGTATTCCAGTCTTCTCTGCTGCTGACCTATACTGGCAGAAAAAGAAATTTCAAGAATTAAAAAAATATAGACATAAAGTAGACAAACACATCACTGTTAACTTAGTAAGGCAGTGTTGGTAAAAATGCATACTGCAACTGGAAGTGATCCTGAAATGTGATGGTTCAAACGTTTTACCCTCATTTGTAGTTTACAGGTAAACATACGCTTTTCCTGAAANTAGACATAAAGTAGACAAACACATCACTGTTAACTTAGTAAGGCAGTGTTGGTAAAAATGCATACTGCAACTGGAAGTGATCCTGAAATGTGATGGTTCAAACGTTTTACCCTCATTTGTAGTTTACAGGTAAACATACGCTTTTCCTGAAATTCTGTAGTCTTGGTTATCTGAACCATAGATGTGACAGTTATTCTCATAAAATAATCGTTGCTGAGGAAGTCCCTATTCTAGAGTGGTAAGAACTTGCGTTAGCTAGTCACGTGCCCCAGATGATTCCTGCCTTTTGTGCTTAGCAACTTTGTCACTTGGACCTCACTTGTGTTGTAGTTTTCTCATCTGAAAAATGTAAACAATGGCTCTCTTATGTCCCAGCTGTTCCTACCTATCAAACTTTAACTCAGAAAAGTCAGCCTCATCCTTCCTGCCTTCTGTGTTATGTTTTAGTCTGTGCTAAAGTAAAAATAGCTGCCATTTATAAAAGATGCTTGTACACACCGAACACTTTGCTAGAGTATTTCATACTTTATTGTATTCTCATAACAACTTATAAGAGAGCTCAGTTCAGTCGCTCAGACATCACTTTGCCAACAAAGGTCCATCTAGTCAAAGCTATGGTTTTTCCAGTAGTCATTTATGGTTGTGAGAGTTGGACTGTAAAGAAAGCTGAGCGCCAAAGAATTGATGCTTTTTAACTGTGGTGTTCGCTCTGACTCTTGAGTCCCTTGGACAGCAAGGAGATCCAACCAGTCAATCCTAAAGGAAATCAATCCTGAATATTCATCGGAAGGACTGATGCTGAAGCTGAAACTCCAGTACTTTGGCCACCTCATGCGAAGGGCTGACTCATTTGAAAAGACCCTGATGCTGGGAAAGATTGAAGGCAGGAGGAGAAGCAGACGATAGAGAAATGAGCTGGTTGGATGGCATCACCGACTCAATGGACATGAGTTTGAGTAAGCTCTGGGAGTTGGTGATGGACAGGGAGGCCTGGTGTGCTGCAGTCCGTGGGATTGCAAAGAGTCAGACACAACTTGAGCAACTGAACTGAACTGAGCTCTCTTGTAAGTTGTTATGAGACTACAATAAAGTATGAAATACTCTAGTGCAGTGTTTGGTGTGTACAAGTGTCTTTTATAAATGGCAGCTATTATTTAGCGTAGACTAGAACATAACAGAAGGCAGGAAGGATGAGGCTGACTTTTTTGAGTTAAAGTTTGATAGGTAGGAACAGCTGGGTCAAGGGTGAAATCCCAGTGTGGGCCTGTTGGAAGCTTTTAAAAAATTTTATTTATTTTAACTTTGGCTGTGCGGGGTCTTCGTTGCTGCGTGCAGGCTTTCTCTGGTTTCGGCGAGCGGGGGCTGCTGTCAAGTTGCGATCCACAGCCTTCTCATTGCGGTGGCTTCTCCTGTTGCAGAGCCCAGGCTTCTTGGAATGTGAAATCTTCCTGGACCAGGGATCAAACCCACGTTCCCTGCACTGGCAAGTGGACCACCAGAGGAGGTCCCTGTTGCAAGCTTTCCACACTAGAGTCCATAGCTGTGGATATACCGTCACTAGTTGCCAGGCTGATAACCATCAGATTGGGAATATTTCTTTTCTTGATTTTTGGATCCAGATTACCTGACTGGTGGGTGAAATTCATAACCTCTTGACCTCAGTTTTCTCATCTATAAGTCAGGATAATAATGATTGAGGGTTGTTTTGAGAACCGTGTTAGTTAATACGTGTAAAGTGCTTAAAAAGCCAGTGCCTGGCACAGTCATTGTTCAAGGAGTGACAGAGCTAATAATCACTGTTATTTGTTAAGCTTGTGCCTCATGACAGGAACTGTGCAGCTTTGTTATGAGATGTTGTCTGGTTCTCTCAGCAAACCTTCCAAGCTGTTGTCATCAGGAGACCCTGAGAGTTAGGAGAACTTTGCCTGAGATTGTATAATTTGTTGTGGCAGAGGTAGGACTGACCCTGCAGCTTTTTCCTGCAGACATGTGCTCCCGTGGGCCTGTGAAATGCACATATTGGGTCCCCAGGAAGGGAGAAGCAGTTAAGTGCCCTGCATACCCATGGCTAGGACTGTCTTAGGGGCCTTGGCCGGGCGGGGTGGGCCCCCAGTGGAGGGTGAAGCACTCCCTAAGGCCATTTCCCTCATCAGGGTGTGGCTGGCCGTCGGCCAGAGGCCCTGCCCACCCAAGGGACCAGCCCTGCCCAGTTGTAGAGGGCAGTGGTTAGAGGTAAGAAATCTAGTTCAGGGAATCGCCCAGACATGGCATCTTCTTTAATTTTTTTTATATGCAAATTCTCTGGCAGGATTCCGTTTCATTTTAGTCTTAACAAGATATTTGTTTAAGGATTATAAACCTGATTACAAAAATTTCACTAGTGCCTGACAAGCGAATTATGAAGCTGACTAAACACAAAACTGGCCATGGTACTTTTTCTTTTTAAACAGCCCTGGCCATGTGTAAAGTGTCTCCTCCTCGGTCCAGTGTGTTGTAATATCAAACTGTAATTAAGTCTTTAAAAGTTGCCCTTCTGGGTTAAAAGGCTTTTTATTAGAAGTAATTACATTTTTTTCTTTTTTAATATTAAGAGAAGCTTGCAATGTAATGGTTCTGTAAAGTTATACATAGCCTAAAGAAAAATATTACCTTGAATTCACTCCCTATTATCTTCTTAGGAAAAATTGAATAAGCAGGATGAATGGGAAGCAATATTTTTCTAAACTCTTTCTGGTTCGTTAATGTGGAAGTAGGCCTTACGACTTCTTGATTGAAAGGCTTTTCTGTAATAATAAACATTTCTGATGTCTAATATCTCATTTCAAGCATGTGGAACAATGCCAGATGCCCTAAGGTTGGTTATGACTCACAAGTGTTGTGAGTTACGTTTAGAGGCGTAGATTTTAGTGAATGATGTTAAAGGGACGTTGAAATTGTACTTTTAAAAAAAAAATAAGACCAAAGCCACTTTTCTTAGTAATGATACTCACTCACTTATAAATNGGAACAATGCCAGATGCCCTAAGGTTGGTTATGACTCACAAGTGTTGTGAGTTACGTTTAGAGGCGTAGATTTTAGTGAATGATGTTAAAGGGACGTTGAAATTGTACTTTTAAAAAAAAAATAAGACCAAAGCCACTTTTCTTAGTAATGATACTCACTCACTTATAAATTACATGTTTCCTACGGCAACTTTTTAAGTTTATATTCATTTTATTGAACATGGGACTTTTTTAATGTCTTAAGTGAGATTTGTTATTGCTTATATAGCCAAATAATTAAATATGTACTCATGTAGACATGAACCAGTTATGCTGTTGAGTCTTCTGACGATCTCCCCAACACAAGGCGAGACTTAGTGGTCTCGTTGGGAAAACTCTGAGGCGACTTTATCATGGGCAGTTTAATGAGAAAAGTGGGCCTTCTTCATCTTTTGCTGTTAAGTCGTAGCTATGGAACAACACACCTTGGTATGCTGTCATACCTTTCTGTCACATGGGCAGGACAGTTTGACGTTCAGGAGTCGTCAAGTCCTAGGCGGTAAAGGCGCCTCTCATGAGTAAGCTTCCAACCTTAATAGTGAGCGAGGTGCTTGGATACAGTGCCTTGTCACTTCATTCGAATGGCCTTGGATGCTGGGCACGATGCATACAGAAGGCACTTCTACTCATGAGGTGTGCCGGGGCCAGTAGTTTGAGTTCCTCTAGTTGATTTTAAGGAGACTTGTGAATTTTTTCCTTTGCCATTCAGAGAATTACTGTGTCTCGGTATCTTTTAGGTAAGGCATAGGTAGACATTCACATTTAAATTTTTCATAGTGGCTTCATTGAGATATCATTCACATACTGTACAGTTAGCCCATGTAAATAGTAAAATTCAGTATTTTTAGTATATTCATAGAATTGTGCAGCCATCTCCACAGTCAACTGTAGACCATTTTCATCACTCCTCAAAGAAGCCTGTCACCATGGCTAATCACCCTCCATTGCCCCCCGGCACTTCACCCGTAGGCTACTAACTGTTCATCTGCTTTCTGTCTTTATGGATTTGCCCATTCTGGACATCTTGTATATAATACACAATCTTTTGTGACTGGCTTTCACTTAGCATGACATTTTCAGGATTCACCCATTTTTGTAGTATGCACTTCATTCCTTTTTATTGCCAAATAGTATTCCACTGTATGAATAAACTACGTTTTATCAGTTGATGAACATTTAGGTTGTTTCAGCCTTTAAACTGGTAGGAATAATGTTGCTGTGGGACTACTCATGTGTCATATTTTTGGTGTGTGGACGTACCTTTTTATTTCCCTTGGCTTGGATATATACCTAGGAGTGAAATAGATGGGTCATACGGTAACTTTTCTAAAGTGGCTGCATCATTTTATATTTCTACCGGGAATGTGTGAGGATCCTAATGTCTCCATATCCTTGGCAACACTGGATATTATTACTATTTTTATTTTAGCCATCCTCCTGGATATGAAGTGGTGCCTCATTGTGCCTTTGTTTTCCATTTTTCTGATGGCTGATGATGTTGCACATCTTAATGGCCATTTGCATATCATCTTTGGAGAAATTTTTATTCAGATTCTTTACTTATTTATTATTTTTTAAAAGCACTAATCACTTAGTCATGTCTGACTCTTTGTGACCCCATTCTCCTGGATATGAAGTGGTGCCTCATTGTGCCTTTGTTTTCCATTTTTCTGATGGCTGATGATGTTGCACATCTTAATGGCCATTTGCATATCATCTTTGGAGAAATTTCTATTCAGATTCTTTACTTATTTATTATTTTTTAAAAGCACTAATCACTTAGTCATGTCTGACTCTTTGTGACCCCATGAACTGTAGCCTGCCAGGCTTCTCTGTCCATGGAATTCTCCAGGGAAAGATATTGGAGTGGGTTGCCATCCCCTTCTCCAGGGGATCATCAAAGGGAATAGCGACCCACTCCAGTATTCTTGCCTGGAGAATTCCAAGTTTTTGTTCTTCCTTTGACCTTACCACGTGGCCTGAAAGATCTCAGTTCCGGACTAGGGATCGAACCTGGGTCACAGCAGTGAAAGCGCTGAATCCTAACCACTAGTCCACCCGGGAACTCCCTGGATTCTGTACCCATTTAAAAGTTGTGTTATCTATGTTTTCTATTATTGAGATTTAAGAGTTCTTTATATATTATAGATAAAAATCCTTTGTCAATATGATTTGCAAATTTCTCCCGTTCTGTGGGTTGCTTTTACACTTTCTTGGTGGTGGTATGGTATTTTTTTTTCTTCTTTAAAAAATTGTGGTAAAGTCTACATAAATTTTCCATCTGAATCATTAAGTATGTAGTTCAGTGGCTTTAAGTGCTATCGTAATGTGCGACCATCACCACTGTCCATCTCCAGAATTCTTTTCATTTTGCCAGATAAAAATTCTTGATGCATTAAATAGTAACTCCCCATACCCTCCAGCCTCGTTCCCTGGCAACCGCTGTTCTCCCTTCTGTCTCTGAATTTGACTACTCTAGGTACTAGGTGCCTCATGAAAGGATTCATGTGATGTTGTCCTTTTGTGACTGGCCTTTTTCCACCTAGTATAACGTTTTCAAATCCCCGTCTGTGTATGTACCACACTGGCATTCATCTGACAGTGGATACTTGAATTGCATCCAGTTTTTGGTTATTGTGAGTAATGCTGCTCCGAACATGGGTGTAGAAAACGGTGGTGGTGTTCCTCAAAGTACACAAGTTTTAGATTTACATGAAGCCCAATGTATTTATGTTTTTCTTCCGTTGCTCATGCTTCTGTCTAAGAATCCATTGCCTGCGACTTCCTTGGTGGTCCAGTGGTTAAGAACCCACCTGGCTGTGCAGGGGACTCAGGTGCGACCCCTGACTGGGGAGCTAAGATCCCACGTGCTGCAGGGCAGCTAAACTGTGCAGGGGACTCAGGTGCGACCCCTGACTGGGGAGCTAAGATCCCACGTGCTGCAGAGCAGCTAAACTAAGCCTCCTGGCTGCACCTCCTGAGCCCGCGTGCCCCGGAGCCCGCCTGCCCCAGCTCGACCATCTGTGTGCCATAGCGAAGACACCGGATGATGCAAGCAGAGCCAATGCAGCCAAATACATAGATAAATATAAAAAAGGAAAAACCCATTGCCTAATTCAAGGTTACAAAGGTTTCCATTCCCTTCTAAGAGTTGAATAGCATTAGCTCTTCCATTAAGGTCTTTGATCCTTTGGAGTTAATGCTGGTGTATACTGTGAGGTCACATTCTGCTTTACAGAACGGTGGCGTGAAACTTACCCTCCGGTTGTGAGGTCCACTCAGGTTGTGTTGCGAAGCTGGAGCTTAAGGTGTCGGCAGGGAGCCCTTCTCTGCCACAGCGTGACTCCCACCTGCAGCGGCTCCCCAGTCTTGGCCTCTCAGCCCCGCAGGATTGAGAACTCTGGAGCGATGACTTTGGCAGTGATTATTTTTGTATTCTCCTCATTTTTTCCTTTATTGATCGCAGTGGATTCATTCTTCCTCTCTTATCTACCCCCACAGCATTGTTTATGTCAGGCGGAAACCCCCCCACACTTTAGCAAGCCTCTCGGGGCTTTGGAAGTCACACGTGTGTGGGTATCGTCTCTTCCGTCCTTCTTCTCGTCTCCTTATGGACCACATTCCAGCAGAGTCGGCCCAGGAGCAATCCTGGTGTTACATCTCAAGGCGGCTTCCCTCCCTCCTAACAAATACAGAAGACTTAACCCAAGAAAAGGAGGTGTGTAGCTTTCACAGGACTTCTCGGCAATGAATAGGACCACTCATTAAACGAGAAGCCTTTCGTGGTTTTTCCTGTTGACCAATCATTTTTGCTCTTCTGTAAGAACAAAGATAAAACTGGCCCAGGCTGTTTTGGAGGATTCCCCTGGCTTGCGTGTGTATAAACTACATGCAGATTTTCTATATAATCAGATTCTCTGGGTTTTGGTTCCTCTTGCTGTTGAAATTAACAGTGCTTGAATTCCTAGAACAAAATGCCTAGCATTTTGGCCAGTCTGGGGCTCCTGGTCTAGCTAATTACATTTTAAACCTTCTTCCCTTCCCTTTTGAAGATAGAAAGGTAGATGGTATCAGTGTTTTTAAAGTAGTGAGCAATGAGTTAAAAATCCCAAGTATGACATAGCTAGAGGTTGCAATCATTCCATATGCTGATGAGCTTGAGTGCTGAGCTTGAGAGAGGCCTTAACTCGGCTCCTTGTTCTTTCAGAGGCTTCCTGACCATCAGTTCCCATCCGCCTTCTAGGCCCCTTGGTTTCTGAATGATGTGCACTCACTCCACCAGTGCATATTTATCAGAGTCCCCTCATTTGGAGCTTCCTCTTAGAGAACTCAGTGCCCCAGAAGGGCCAGGTGGAACCAGATGGCCACAGGGAAACTGGATCTGTGGTCTCCTCCCAGGTTTTAGCCAAGGCTCACAACTCAGTCTGAGAACGGGGGGCCACGAGTGGGTGGGTGGGCCTCACAGCCAGCCACTTTGTACATCCTCAGGTTGTGAATGAAGGCATAGGCAGTTCAGAACATGCCAGTACAACTATTCATTGCTACTTATTGGTTGCGCTCCTTCAGTGATTAGGATGTAATCATTGTAACTCAGTATGATTATTGCATTCAGATGTTGTGCTCTTACGATGTGCAAGGAGGACACATCAAGATGAGGCCGTTAACCCTTCGGGATTGAGATGCTGCTGCTGCTAAGTCGCTTCAGTCATGTCCAACCCTCAGTGACCCCATGGATTGCAGCCTACCAGGCTCCTCCATCCATGGGATTGTCCAGGCAGGAGTGCTGGAGTGGGGTGCCATTGCCTTCTCTGGGGAATTGAGATAGGTGGGCCTTATTCACGGCGTGCCCTTGTGATGAATCTGGCCGACCTAGGGTGACCTCAATGAGTGTCTCTCTAATACTGTGTGAATTCAGGGGAGAGGTGAGTCTGCTTCGGAGAAGGTGCCTGGGAGAAGATGTGGGGAAGAGGGTTGAGCCTGCAGGCTTCAGATGTGTGGAGGTAATGGCCCTTGACGCTGTGGTGTATCGTCTCAGTCTGTAGAGCTCTCATCTCTCCACCGCACTCAGCTGGAGCCTCAGCTGCTGGACCAGTCCCCGCCTGTGTCTGGACTGTAGGTGGTCTTAATCCCTATTTCTCAGACTAGGAGCTGGGCTGCCAACTGAGTGTGTGACTGGATACAGAGGAGAGTTGAGTCTAGGCTACGTAAGTTCAAATTCCACTCCCCCTTTCCAGGAAGTAGTAGAAGAGTGAACAAAAAGAGGGAAGAAGGCAAGCTCAGACAGCACGGCGAGTTCTTCAGGACTGTGGGAAGGAAGGGCAAAAAGTGCAGAAGAGGGACGAGAGGGCCACACGGTACAAGGTGTGTTGAGATGCTTTTGTGAGAGAGCTCACGAAGACTGAAACCCTCAAAGGGCTGTGCGTATATGTTTTTAAGAAACTGCTTCATTGAGGCATAACTGACATTCATCTGTTGCACGTATTTACTGTGCTCCTCGATGAGTTTTGACACACATATGCACTTGTGAAACCTCACCACAGTCAAGATAATGAACATACCCATCAGTGTGAAGTTTCCTTGTGTGTCCCCTCAAAGGATAAGTTTAAGGAATAACATAAAGAACTTCTGCACACTCTTTACCCCGATTTACCAGTTTTTGACATTTGCCACATTTGCTTGCATTCTGATGTATATAAGCATTTGATGTTGTTCAGTCGCTAAGTTGTGTCCAGCTCGTTGTGACCCTGGGAACTGTAGCATGCCAGGCTTCCCTGTCCTTCACTGTATCTCCTGGAGTTTGCTCAAACTCATGTCCATTGAGTCAGTGATGCCATCCAACCATCTCATCCTCTGCTGCCCCTTTCTCTTCTTGCCCTCAGTCTTTTCCAGCATCAGGATCTTTTCCATTGAGTCAGCTCTTTGCATCAGGTGGCCAAAGTATTGGAGCTTCGGCATCAGTCCTTTCAGTGAATATTTAGGGTTGAGTTCCTTTAGGATTGACTGTTTGATTTCCTTGATTTCCTTTCCCCTCTGAGGGGACTCTCACCAGCACCACAACTCAAAAGCATCAATTCTTTGGTACCCAGCCTTCTTAATGGTCCAGCTCTCACATCTGTACATGACTGCTGGAAAAACCCAGGGAAGTCCCGTATATACGCATGAGTGTGTAAATTTATATAGTAGACATACATTTCCCCCCAGTTTGTTCAAGAGTAGCTTATATAAAGAGTGGATATCTGAATATGTATACTGACTCACTTTGCTGTATAACAGACACTAACAGATTATAAATCAACTATACTGCAATTAAAAAGAGTAGCTGATATAAATGGTGTCGCTTTATTCCTTAATGTTGCCGTGTATATTTTCAAAGAACAAGTGTAAGCTTTTCAGTATCCATTGTACAGCTACCACATTCAGGAATACAGCCTTTCTTATCCTCTGTTTTGTTCCGTGTTCCAACTTTGTCAGCTTCCCAGTGATGTCCTTAATCACAGCTGCTGCTTCTCATGGCACAGGTCCAGTGCAGGAGCACACGTGTACTTAAGCGTCACTTCTCTAGTCTCCTTGGATTTGAACTGTTCCTCAGTTTTCATCTTTAGGCAATTGACAATTTGGAAGAGTACAACTTTTATAGAGTGTCAGAGGGTTTTGAGCAGGTGGGGAAATAGGATCCTCTGGACTTGGGGGGATGAACAGGTGTGAGATGCATGGGGGAGGCAGAGCGGGTTGATAGCGGTGGCCTCATTGCTTGTCTCTGAGAGGCCAAGTAGAGGGAGGAAGTACTGATGAAATTACTTGGCTGTAGATGGCACTGGATGAGAGCAGAGCACATTGCAGGGTCCCAGTGAGGCTTGTGATTGGGAAGTGAAGTAACGAAAGGGGAGGCGGGAGACGTAAAGACAGACTGGGAAGGCATTTTTATGTCTCCGAGGTGTATATATTCATTTCTGCATGCTTGATGGACACCGTGACACCTCCAGTTTAGAAAGAGATTGTGAAATCTTAGGAGTTTTAGAGCCTGTGGCCAGATTGAAGTCATTTGCATGAAGGGTCCGTGCTGTGAAGTCACGCTTGGGTTGGTTGGTAGCTGGAAACTCTTCAGCCTTAGGTGGAGGGAAGTTTGTCTTATTAGCTTTAAGGAGTTGAGGCTGGTGTCATCTCGGGCTGAGTCTAGTGTACCAAATTTTAGGGAAGTTCATGGCCCCGCGAGTGAAAGTAGGCCAAGATCTCCAGCTGAGACCATATGCAGAGCCTCACCTTAAGGATGGGCTTTGAACGGAGAGAGGCATAGGTGGAGTTTACGATTTTGTTATGTAGCCTGTGTAGTCTAGTTATCATTTCTGTGCGTGTGTAATAGTTCACTAAGTGCAAAGAGTTACCTCTGGATCTTCCATATAGGAGAGTCTGGAAAATTTAGCAATCTTAACTGACCAAGAGTTATTTTTATAATCCTTGTAATGCAAAGAACATTGCAGGGTGTGGGGCAGGAGAGCTCTCACTGACAGGGCAGCTCTAGGAACTGTTAGGTTTTCCATTTGGTAAAATATTTATCACTTACGTTAGTCTATGGTGATGCCTAAAATCAGTGATTCTATTATTATATCTGAATAGAACATACGGAGCCAGGTATTTTCTAAAGTAGTCTTAGGTTTTAAAGTAAAGAGTAGTAAAGATGGAAAAGGCTTTTCGCCCTGGCCCCTGACCCCTGGTCACGTTTGTCACTTAGACATTCCTGTTTCAGTTTCTGCATCTGTAAAATAGAGATGATAATCTCTCATGTCCCGGATTGCTTTTGATGGTGTGCATGCGAAGACTTGTCTTCAGGTGGTTGTGGGAAGGTTGGTGTCCATATAATCACCTATCATGAGCTGTATTTTCCTTTAATTTGCACCGAAAATATTTTAAAGAGGCAGTTGCCTTATGTGGAATTATCACAAGATCATATAACTGTGTTCTCTTTCTTTGTGGAAGATTAGACTTTTAAACTGAACCTTAGTTAATGTAGACTTACGTATTATGTTGTTGTTCAGTTGCTGAGTCAAGCCCGACTCTTTGCGACCCCATGGTCTGCAGCAGACTTATCTGTCCTTCAGTCTCTCCTGGAGTTTGCTCAGATTTTTGTCCGTTGAGTTGGTGATGCTGTCTAACCATCTCATCCTCTGTCGTCCCCTTTTCCTCTCGCCCTCAATCTTTCCCAGCATCAGGGTCTTTTCCAGTGAGTTGGCTGTTCGCGTCAAGTGGCCCAAGTATTGGAGCTTCAGCATCCGTCCTTCCAATGATTATTCAGGGTTGATTTCCTTTAGGATTGACTGGTTTCCTATCACAACCCAAGGGACTCTCAAGAGTGTTCTCTAGCACCACAGTTTGGAATCATCAGTTCTGAACCCTAGCTTACAAAATTCTCTTTTAGGCCATACTTGGATTTCTACTCTTCCATCCTGAGCATTAATATTGGGAAACTGTGGATACTTAACTGAGCAGTAGTCAGAATTTGCTGTGTCTGTTGAAGAAGTGATCCGTTAGCACTGGGGACTACGAGCAGTATAGATTGCTGATGCCATGTTTATTTTGCTTGGGAAGGAGACCTGTCGATTGAGAGTTTTCAGATGACACACTTTGTTCTTAATCGTGCATTTGTGCCGTGTCACATTGGTTCTAGGTCATAATAAACAGTCTATCAACATGCCACATGTATGATAGTCTGTGGCGATGCTTTTATTCCCCCTCCCACTTTTGTTTGCTTAGTGAAGTCTCTCAGTCCTGTCTGACTGCGACCCCATGGACTATAGCCTATCACACTCCTCCATCCATGAGATTTTCCAAGCCAGAGCACTGGAGTGGGTTGCCATTTCCTTCTCCAGGGGATCTTCCTGACCCAGGGATCGAACCTGGGTCTCCCACATTGTAGGCAGAAGCTTTACCATCTGAGCCACCAGGGAAGTCCCTTTGTTTGCTTAAGTGGGATTAATTTACTGTGTTTTGTGTTTCTTTCAGTTCACCGTGGTAATTCTATTGCATTAAAGCTTTAATCAATTTTGTCTGTACTAACAAGCCACTTTATCACAATAAGTAATACTTTCATGAATTCTGACTTAAATTTATCCAATCAAAACCTTGTTACTAGACTTTTTGTTGTTTTTCAAATAGCATTTAAAACCATGTTTTATAATTGTTTGGCAAGGGACTTTAGAACATAGACACAAATCTTCACTGCTGATACTGGTATTATTAAAATTTCTAACTAATGAAATGCCAGAAATATTCTTTGTTATATACATGAAAAACTGTTAGGTGTACTCAGTGAGATAGTTATTTCCTTTACTGAAACAGTCTCACTGAAAGCAGTAATCATATGTTCCTTTTCACGTTTACAAGGAGATTGGGAGAATGGGTGATTCCATACACTTTAAAAATTTTCCAAAAAATATTTCTAGTGGAGTTGGTAAGTTTTAAAAAGTATTAACCTCATACACTCTGGGTGAACCCCGTGGTCTATAGAGTCCATGGGATTCTCCAGACCAGAATACTGGAGTTGGGTGTTTCCTTTTCCAGGGGATCTTCCCAACCCAGGGATCAAAGCCAGGTCTACTGGCATTGCAGGTGGATTCTTTACCAGCTGAGCCACAAGGGAAGCCCAAGAACACTGGAGTGGGTAGCCTATCCCTTCTCCAGCAGATCTTCCTGACCCAGGAATCGAACCACGGTCTCCTGCATTGCAGGCAGATTCTTTACCAAATGAGCTCTCAGTACTTTGACCACCTGATGTGAAGAACTGACTCATTAGAAAAGACCCTGATGATGACAAAGATTGAAGATAGGAGGAGAAGGGGACAACAGAGGATGAAATGGTTGGATGGCATCACCGACTGGATGGGCATGAGTTTGAGCAAGCTCCGGGAGTTGGTGATGGACAGGGAGGCCTGGTGTGCTGCAGCCCATGGGGTCGCAAAGAGTCGGTCACGACTGAGTGGCTGATCTGAATTGAAACTCATACACAATGTGCTCCTGCGATTTGCCTGGCTAACCCCCATTTAATTTATGATGAGATGGTTCCCCACTCTCTCCTTTAGTCAGAGTACCATCCTCATAATACAACATGAAACAGTTCTAGAAGTTTATCAGTGGTGGGATAGGGTGGGAGAAACCCCGTAAGTGGTATTTGACTATTGTTCTTCTTCGGTGCAATTTTAGATGTTAGAGAGCAAAGCACTGCTGTGGGTTCTGGTAGGTTTTGGGGAAGCTCCTGTGGTCCATCATTTCTTTGTGGTCTTAAGAGCTTCACGAGTGGTCTGCTGTTAAAAGCAGCAATATTAGCTGCTGTTGGCTTTGATCACGTTACTGATCTATTTCTTGTCAATGCTCTGAGGCTGTGATCGGCAGCAATTCCTGGGTGCATGATTTCAGAGCTGAGACTGGGTCGCATACCCTCTCAGCAGCTCCTAGAGAGGGTCACCTAGTCCCTTTCTATCTCCAGAGGTAAGGACTTCTTTGACCTGAGTTTGTAACCGGCCTCCGTTCTCTTTTTGACAGATACTCTTATGTGCATTTTAAGTGGTAATAAAGAGCTCACTGGTCCAGTAGCTGTTACATGGCCTCTTCTGAGCACATGGAACTTTCCTGTGATCTGAAAACTATACTTTGTTTCTGCAGGTTGCATCTTTTAACAGGTTATTCAGGATCTGTATCCCTCCGATGCTTCCTCTGAAGCCTGCAGTGAGCAGACATTTCTGTGACTACCTCCAAACATATTTTCCCCCCAGTTTCTCTCATCTTTTAAAATTTGTACTGGAGTATAGTTGAATTACACTGTTGTGTTAGTTTCTGGTGTAAAGCAGAGTGAGTCAGTTACACATATACATGTATCCAGTCTTTTTTAGGTTATTTTCCCATATAGGTGATTACAGGTTATTGAGTAGGATTTCTTGTTCCTTACAGAGGTCCTTATTGTTTATCTTATATACAGTAGTGTGTGTATGTCAGTCCAAATCTCCCAGTTTAAACCTTTCTCCCCGGTAACCATAAGTTTTTTTAATGTAAATGACTCAATTAAAAATTTTTTATTTTATATTTTATGTTTCCTTTGGACATATCACATGGCTTGTGGGATCTTAGCTCCCTGACCAGGAATTGAATGTGCACCCTTAGCAGTGAAAGTTTGGGTCTCAACCACTGGACCACCTGGGTTTTATTTATTCTAGTTTGGTGATTTGTAAATAAGCTAGTTCATCTGTACTGTTTTTTTTTCAGATTCCACATATAAGGACTATCCTATTTCATGTCTTTTTTTTTTTTTTAAACAACTCTGTTAAACTTTCAATTTTACCTTGATTTTTAGCCCAGCATTCTAGTTTGTCTGTGTAAATTAATTTTTCTGTTGATTTTTACTTATTTTGCTGCTTGTCATTGGTGGGTTTGCTGGTCTACCTTCTGCTTCATCATGTGATAGATATACACATGGAGTAAGAAGAGCTTTGTTAACAAGCCAGCACCAGTAAGGACGAATGTCCCACATGATGCCCAGTCCCACTTAGAAAAGCCTGTATTCATAGAGTGGTCTTCCAGTGGGTTAATGTTTTCTGGTCAGATTTTTGATAGTTGGGGAAATATATTTCAATATAAAGGTTGTGTTATTTTTCAGAAGCCAGTTAGTTTCTCCTTTTCATTGTTCCTCTTCTCCTTTACCTATAGTTCATTGTTTTTTAACTCTTCCCATTGGAGGATTAGTGGAAAGGTAATGCAAATTAGGTTGTGTTGTTCCCGTTAAGTGGTACTCTTGATAAAAGGTATTTTTTCAGCTGAGAATTTGACTGTATAAATGTGTTAACCATCAGCCCGCTCGAGCCCTAAGAGGCGATTGGCATAGGCTTAGATCTGTGATTCTAACCATCCAAGCGGATAATGCCCCGAGGAGTCGCTGATCTGGACGAGGAGCTCCCGTCCTCCTCCATGCTTGCTTGCAGCTCTAGGAATTCTTGCAGAATGGGCAAAAACAGGAGTAATATTAGTAGTAACAGCAAATAGCTCACTTTTTGTTTTTCATCACTCTGTGCCTGGCTTACAGCTTAATTTACCTTTAATCATCACAGCAGTCCTGAGGTAACTACCTGCTATTTATCCGTGTTCACAGCTGGGGAAATGGGCTAGCGAAAAGTGGAATCGACGAAAGGTTGGTATCTTTTGTTTACGTATCTTTGACTCGGGAAAAGCAGAATTGCCTTCTGCCAGAAAAGAAGGAAACTCCATAGGTGACCAGGCCATGGACCGCCCAAGGAGTGATATCTTGGGCTGTCATGTTGAGTGAGACTCAGCCAGTTCAGTCAAAGGTTTTGTTCTGAATAAACATCCCGTCTGTAAGTCTAGCTCTAAACCACAGTTGTGTGTTTGAGATTTTAAAATGAAGGATAAATCTTTGCTGGAATATGGGCCATTACATAAGAGAGATGCCAGGCCTTTTAATTAGGAGAAATTATACAAATCATATTTAATACTATATACAAATAATTATATAATGCTAAAGAGTACTGTTAATTAATCCATCAAGTTTCTTTTAAGGAGGCTCATGCATATGTAGATAACCACCAGTCTCTCTCAGGACTTAAAGGAGTGCAGCCAACTCCATTTTTATACTGCTTTCTACTTCTGGAACGGCAGTAGAAATAAAAATCAGGCTTAAGTTGGAGACAAGCTAATGAGATAGCCGCCTTTTACTGAGCACTACTTATTCTGAGTGTGATTCTAATTCTTATTCCACCCATGTAAGGTAGATGATGTTGGTATTCCCCTTCTTCCAAGTGGAAATCAAGGCTTAGCTATTTTAGGTAGATGACATAGTTAATGAAAAGGACAACCTGGAATCAAATCCAGGTCTGTCTGTCTCCAAGGCTCTTGGTTTTAAAGCTCCTGCTCTGTTCTCAGTTGTCACTCTGCTCTTCAATAAAATGACAGTCAACTCTTCTCTCTGCCTCATCACCCAGTTTAGGAAAGTCACCCACCAAAATCTAATCCTGTAACATGAAACCCCACTCTGGAGATTGGAAGCGTGAAGAGTGTTTGTTACGAGTTTGTACATGTACTTCTGCTGTCCCTTAAGTCTTGAATTACTCGGGATGGAATATCTAGAAAAGCAGATAATGTGAGTTTTCTGGAACACTGGAGGACACTGGAGGAACCTTGGCTTGCACACAGAAGGAGCCCCGGGGGGTGGGGCGGGGGAGGCTGTGAGCAGAGAATTGCCCTGCTCTGCTTCCCTTCCCCGCAGGCCCAGAATAGTCCTCCGCTCACAACCCCTCTTTTAACCCTCTCCACGCCCCCACCGCCCCGCTCCTTCAGCGTGCAAGCCCAGGTTCCTCCAGTGTTCCTCCCCGAGCCTGACCCCCCAGTCATTTCTCTGAACTCATTTCCTCCTTCACGTCCCTCTGGCCACACCGACCTTCCTGCAGGCCAAGCGTCCTTCTGCCTCAGGGCCTTGGCCGTGCCTCACCTCTGCTTGGAACGCTCTTCTCCAGGTGTCTGAACGGTTGACTTCCTTCACCTCGTCTCCTTTACTCGGATGTCACCTTTTCCGTGTGACCTTCCCTGACCACTCAGTTGATAATCATAGCCGCCTCCATCCCTACTTTATTTTCCCTCATAGCATTTATTGCTACCCGATCCACTGCGTTTACTCTGTCCATCTCCCCTGCAGAGCCCAGGCTCCACAAGGACAAGCATCGCCTGTGTGTTTTGTTTGTTCCTTTGAACCCAGGACGTGTACGTGCCCAGCAACCATTTGCTGCAGGAGTGTGCTTTCCCTCTACCTCTGATGTCACCATATGCTCTAGCCTGACTGTGTGGCTGGGGTGGTCACTGGGAACATCCACTTTTTCACTGCCCACCTGTGTCGTAGTGTCCTTTGGGGCTACTGAAGCACCTCTTCACAGCTGTGCATTGTTTGGTCTCCCAGCTCCTTAAAAATGGTCCTCTACATAGGATCGAGGGAGGCCTCAGGAGAACCTGGGTAATAGAGTGTACTAAATAACTGACCTTATTGTATACTCAGGTTGGAATGGCACCCCACTCCAGTACTGTTGCCTGGAAAATCCCATGGATGGAGGAGCCTGGTATACTGCAGCCCATGGGGTCGCAAAGAGTCGGACACGACTGAACGAGTCCACTTTCACTTTCAAATAACTGACCTTATTTTATACTCAGGTTATTTAGATCCAGCGGGTGCTGGATGAGGGTCTCAGATGGTCTCTGTGTTCTGTGGATTCGTACTCTCCACATTTTCCTTCTGCCCTGGCTTCTCTGACTCACAGTTGTTTGAATAGGAGAAGCGCTTTTTGAGTGGTCGAGGTTGTTGGAAGGCTGCCCGCCAGGTGGGAGGAGCACTGCTGGGCTTGTCCTTCTTCCTCTGCAGGGCCCAGGGCCTGTGTGTCTTCCACGGACAGCGCAACACCAAAGATTGTCTAGCCTCACTCTCAGGAACGAGACCCTCTGCGTGAAGACTTGTCTCCTCTGTTCCTTAGTTTTCTGTTTGCAAAATAAGGTGGACCGGACTGACTGGTCTCTTACAGTGACCTTGAGTAACCTAGGCTACTTCCTGGGTATCATTTTCAGATGAATCAAGTGTGTACCATCATATTGCAGGGTCATGCTTTGAAACAGAGGGTCATATTCCCACCAGTGCTCTTGCCTTCCTGAAGTGGATTTAGCGCGTGTCATTTCCTGGTAGTTGAATGTATCTGGCCTCAAAATTTCCAGCCACCAAAGGAGATGGAACCCGCCTAAACTCAGACGGGGACCAAGCCTACAGCAAACACTTAGGCTTTGGGAAGCATCTTGGCATGGCCGGGTGAACTTGCCCGTAACCACTGGGCCAGGTCAGTTCCCGGGGGCTTTTCCAACATTTGCCTCTGTATTGAATTTTGTTCTTATTCCTGAAACAGTGGCTACCGAAATCAGGAAGTAGAATTGCTGGGAATTACCTCTGGAAACCACTATGTTGCTTGGTAGAGGAAAGGTAACCACTAGTAGTTCAGATGCTGGGTCACGTGCTAGTTTTTTTTCTCCTTCTGATTTTACTTGATTTACTTTCCCTTCTGTCTGTTAAGGCTCTTAGAAAAATGAGCCGTTTCATGGTCTAAGCCATGAGGGTCCAACTTTAAGTCAAAGCTGTCGTTATCGGTCCTGGTCACGGGCCCGGAAGACTGTACCACTGAAGGGGCGGGGCTGCCGGGCGGGCCGTCAGATGGTTCTGGTGTGACTCTCCTCGCTCGTGTTTGTTCAAGTGACCTGAATGTGCTTCCTCTTTGGGCACCTGTTTCAAATGCAGATGCTCGCGCCCCCTAATCACCCGCCTCAGCTCAGCCAAGCGAGGGTCAGGAAACCCAGGTTCACAGTGCGTGTGTCGCGGCCCCGCTGCCCACACACTCATCAGGGTCTCCGATCAGGGACGCTGGCGTGCACGGTGCCACTCACGCTGCAGATGGGGGCCGAGCTGCTGTTGCTGGGGGAGCTGCACCTTTGAAGTTCCAGACTTTGATGTGATCACAGTCTCAGGCTCTAAGTCCCTCTATGTGCGGCAACTTTTTTTTTTTTTTAACTGAAAATAAAAATTGATTTAGATTGGGGAGGGGGTAGAGAAGCAGATCATAAAGGGAGGAGGGGCCTCTTGCTAACCACATGTTAGCATGTTCACATCCTTGGGTGCCTCAGGAAGAGAGAGGTGGCAGGCTGCTGACCTTTTCACTGTCTCTTCCTTCTCACAGCTGTTCTGCACACAGACCCTGCCCCCAACACACATGCCGGGGCCCCCTGCCCCCCAGAAGAGGACTCTTATACTCCGCTGTGTTTCATTGACCTAGTAATAATCCTGATGGGGAAATAAGAGTTTATTCCCATCAGATGTTCTTTTTAGCCCAAGATCTCAAGGTTCAAATGCTTGAGATCATATAGGAGGTTTGTGAAGATTGTGACTAGTAGAAGTTTAGTTCTTTGCCATTATGTTGATGATGAAAGAAATATGGGATAAGGGAAAGCAGAGTCTGTGGATCATTTTCTTTTTTAAAAAGTTGACATTAAAAATCTAGATTGGTTGATAAACCAGTCATGGAATTGACTTAAAACGAACAACAAGAAATTTCGTGTCTGGGAGTTTAACAGTTCTTGGCTATAGAAATTGTAGGGTCAGCCTTCTTTTTGAAAGGCATTTTGTTAGGTATGCTTGCACTTGTTTGTGTATATGTGTGTAACACACCAGACATATCTGTCAAGAATTCCTTCTGGGGAGTTCCCTGGCGGTCCAGTGCTTAGGACTCTGAGCTTTCACTGCTGAGGGCCGAGGTTCAATTTTTGGTTGGGGAATTAAGATGCCACAAGCCACACGGTGTGGTCAAAAAAAAAAAAAAGAAAAAAGAATCCCTTCTCTTGTTTCTCCCTGAAGTTTGAAAACCTGAGGTGTCATCCTGATACTTTCTTTTACAGATGCATGGAGCCCATGTAGCATTTTTCCCCTCGTAAGTGGCACGATCTCCTAACATTTGAGTGGGTGACGTGCTGTGTGCCTGCCACACTCTGTCCCACCTGAACTTTGCAGGACCCCGTGGGAGAGGTGGTGAAGCCAGATTTTACCCGTCTCCACAGAGAGACCACTAACAGACAGAGGAGGGAGAACTGGAATGGCTGAGTGCAAGGCTTGTTTCCCGCTAAGCCTCTATAAAGCCTCAGGACCCTGCCCTTGGTAGTTCCTGCAGGAGTGAGTGAAGTCGCGCAGTCGTGTCCGACTCTCTGCGGCCCCATAGACTGTAGCCTACAAGGCTCCTCTGTCCATGGGATCTTCCGGGCAATAGTACTGGAGTGGATTGCCATTTCCTTCTCCAGGGGATCTTCCCCACCCAGGGCTTGAACCCAGGTCTCCTGCATTGTAGACAGACGCTTTCCCATCTGAGCCACCAGGGAAGTCCTAGGCAGGGCAAAAGCTAGACCCTTAGTTCTTAGTGTTTCTTTTTTTTTAAACTGTCAGTAACACTACCACAGTGATGGCAGGAGAGTGACGGAAGGGCTTGTGATGGACTGTGTGTAGAGTTTCTGTCTTTTGTTAATAAAATTCTTACTTGAAATTGGGAGCAACAGCATGCTGAAATGAAGCTTCTGCTGTTTGCTTCCTCCCCCGTCCATGTTCACGGACACAGGTGAGAAGAGAATGGGCAGGTAAGTCAGTGGGAGCTGCCAGCCGGCTTTTCCGCCTCTTAGCGCCATTTCAAGGCGATGGAAGGAAAGTTAACCCTCTCCTTGTAGTAAGTCAGCAGAGCTGTGAACTGATTTTGTCTTCAGATGTATTACACACTGAGCACTTTATATGAAATTCTCAGTCATTTGGTCAGATCCTGAAATATGCACTGTTTGTCCCTAATGTTGGCTGCAGTGATGATGTCTCCCCCCGCCCCCCCACATGTACTGAACTTCTCTTGGAGAGTTTTGGGTAGCAAACAAGATTACATTCTGAAGCGGTGGCATCAGTGATCTCTAGAACTCTGTAAAGTCACACAGAAAGTGTTAAAATGCAGGACAAAATCAGCTCATTGTTCGCAGAATATACTGCTCACTCCCTGTAGTTATTTTATCCACAGACATGATGGGTTTGGCCGTCTGCTTGCAGCATGATGTCATTGAATAAGGATTCACCTTTGGTGACACTGTCACCTTTCCATCAGCTTCTAGTTGAGAGGGTGCAATAGCTAAGACTTTGGGTTCTGGAATGTGTGTCTATGTTTGTGTATAAATAAATGTAGTTTTCGAAAACCTGGCAGCCTTAGCAAATGGTGGTGAAAGATTTTGACTGTCATTTAATAGCATTATCACATGGTTGACAGTTTAAATAAGCAACACTTTATCTTGATGAACTGAATGCATCTGATTGGTTGTCTTGGCCCACCAGGGTATTTGTTAGTCAAAAACTTAATTTACTTTCTGAATGTTTATGTTACTTTTCCTTCTAGATGTTTTTGAGGTATTGTTTCTGGAACTTATATTGAAAACATGCTTTTTCTTTTTAAAGTGGATGTAGTAAAGAGCTTTGTTAATTAAAAAAAAAAAGTTAAAATAAAAGTGGTCAGGCAGAATGACTTAGTTATTTTTATATTTTCCTGTAAAAACAGCCTCAGTTAAGTGAGCCACAATGAGCTGTGATGTATTTCCTCCATCAGGATGGAAAATAAGCCATTTATTATTTCAGGTCTGACTCACCGTGAACCTGCTGACACTGGGATGTTTTAAAATCACAATCACAAGGAACAGGTTAGGGCAGAAACTCGGACGCTGGGCCCAGGATTACCTGCTTATTACAGTGTTTTACAACTTGGACGCTTTAGGTTTTCTGGCACAGTGTCCTAAACCTCACACACTAAACACCCCCTTGTTGTACAATTATTGCTTGCCGGTTTTAGATGGTGCCAAACAGACAGATGCCTCATCATAATTACCATTTTTTAATTTCACTGCTGTAGACACATATATAGGTCGTTATCTCCTCTCTCCTCCCCAGAGTGCTTGTCTTCCTCCCTGCCCTGGGCTCCCTCGTTCATGAAGACTAGGGAGTGAGGGATGTGGTAGGTGGGTGCAATGCATGTGATGGCAAAGAAAACCAGCTATAGCGAATACAGTGATCAGAATTGTCACTCGTTAAGACATGTGCTTCTTTATCAATACATTAAAATAACAGGATTTAGTGGCAAGGCACCATAATTTTTAGGTAATTACTCATCGCAGGTAAAAAAAAAAGTCTTTTGAATTTTTGACAGATCTATTTCCATTGGTGTCACAGTCACAGGTACTGCTAATACTGTGTTGCACTGCTCTTTTCATAATTGAACGAAATGCTAAATTTCAGTGATTGGTTAGTAAATATCAAAATGTATGTCTCTCCCCTGCTCTGCCCCCACCTCAGTTTTCTTAAATCCCTTGAACTCTACCCACAGGCTCCAGGTTAAGAACCCTAGAGGGCTTCCTTTTCTCTCCTGCAGGCTGCCCTTAGACATCAGGTTCATCTGTACAAATCCTGTCTTCCTTAGATAGTGCTGTTCTACTGGTGTTGGTTCCAGAACAAGAAGGAATGTTTAGTTTTGTCTTCCTGGTCAAATTCTAGTTAACTGTCTGCCGTCCAAAATGGACAAATCAGCCTTCTCTTTCCTAAGATCGTAAAGTGCTTTGACATCAAAAGTTAGATGCCCTCAAGTCTGTGGTGTCCCATCAGTGGACTCACATAGATGTTGCTCATACATAATTCTGTCTGCATTCCAGGTATATAATACTGTGCATATATAGTATATGAATATATTAGACATGTTATATATGTATATATAAAGTGGAAATTATGTCCTTTCAGAGGAAATAATATCCTTTTCATTTTGCAAGACAGAAAAAAGAGTAAAGGAAACAAATTAACCTTGTCCTGGCAAGCAGAAGGAAAAATAAGCTGTAGATTCCTAGATTCCAGTGTGGTGTTCTACCCTCCAGATGACTCTATTGCATAATGGGTTTTGCCATCCAAATGTAATTCTCTTTCAAGACTACTGAGCTTCAAAAATTACAAATGATAATGATAGTTAAATTGGAGTAGTTTTAACATCATCAGGTTATGTGCTGAAATCAGAAAGTGGCTAAATCAAAAAGGACATTTGCATTGAATGTCATTGTTTAATGTTACCCTGATTTAGAGGACCTTTTAAAATATATACATATATATTTTTAAATTGGTATTTTTAGCATTTATTCTGGGTGAAGGCTTTAAAGCAACCTTGAAAAATTTTTTTAGTACCTGCATTGAAAGATACATGTATTCCCTTCCCACCTATCTGTAGGATCTATCATATGAGCTGAAAATTATCTTTATTAAATTAATGGTGATCATGACAAATCTTACTGCTTTAAAGGGAGACAAGGCATTTCATGAGATGATGCTGAAGGGATACATTTTTCTCCCACTTACCTAATACCTACCACAAGAATCAGTGAAGCACTTGGAGATAACACTTTAATTTGGAGACAAGATTCTTTTCTGAAGATAATCCAGATAAGAGATGGTCTCAAGAGATTAGCAAAATGGAAGTAAAAGAGAGTACATCCGTTTCTCCGTTGACAGCATGCGAGTACTCTGAGGGGATGCAACAGTGACAGATGACCACAAGTGAGCATTTTTGGCTTGAGGATAAATAAGACAGTGTATCAGTCAGCTTTCGCTGCGTAACAGACCACCTGGACATCTCAGAGCTGTACACCTGTAAGCATGGATTGCTCTGCATCTTGCTCACCTGTATGAAGTTGTCTAGGGTAGCTCACTATGCTTCTCACTCTGAGCCCCCCGCTGGCAGGTAAGTAGCTGTCTGGGCTAAATTCTTCTTGGGGTGATGTCAGATGCACAAAAGGGGAGCCTTCTCAATTTCATTCCTTGCCCCTGCTGGCTAAAATAAGCTATGCGTAGGGCCAAGCCTGACATCAAGCAGTAGAGAAGTACACTTCAGCAAGGGGCCACGAGAGTAACCACATTGGAACAAATAGGACCAATGACTCTATTTCCCACAGAATCGAAAAATGCTGGCAACGGAAGGAAGCCTTTGCTTAGGAGAGTTCCTTGGTGCCACTTGGTTGCCTTTGGCTTTTGTCCTTCCCTCTGCCCCCAAGAGACTCCAGTTCAGCTTTTCCTGTGACTGTGGTCTGAATCCAGTGTGCCACGGGGCACACGTTACTGTCGGTGGAGGGGCAGAGCGGACAGAGGGTAAAAGAGTGGAGCTGAGACAGGAGGTCTCGATTCTAAGTCGGGTGTAGCTGTAGCCTGTTGGAAGACCCCAGGCAGTCGGGCAGTTTGTCTCCTGTCATGAGGTGCTTGTTCTGTAGAATGAAGATGCTGGGCTAGTCTTTGTAGTTCTCTGCACCACTAGAGTGGAGATGTCATTCCCTGTCTGTAACTGCAGGTTTCATTTATGGGCACCTCCAGTCCGCCTTTACGCTGCCATGTGTCATAAGGGTGTAAAACTTGGGAAACATCCAAGCGTAAGAGGATGAGTTCAGTAGGGAGAGGAGGGTAAACAGTGGATGAGAATAAAGGCACTGAATGTGTAGAGACTTACTGTCTGTGTGTACTGCACTGAAAACGTGAACTAATTCCTGAAGGCTGTACTGAGGGGTTATAGAATCCCCCAGCAGGCACTCAGCTTCCTGAGCGTGGAGACAGTGCCTTATCTGTCCATCTGTCTGCCTTTCATTCATCCGTTCATTCATTTGTAGTGCCTAGCACAGTGCCTCCCCTGTGGTAGAGCACATTTGAAACAAAGGGACGAAGGAAAGAAGTCTCAAATGGGAGAGTAGTGAGGGTGTAGCCTGAAAGTGTCTTTAAGAAGAGAACACGGGCTTTCTGGTGCTCCTGTGTATGACTGGGCTGGACAGTTGTCCGCCTCAGGGTGGTGGGAATGTTACGGTACTCCCAGGATCACACCAGTGCTCAGACGTGCTCAGACGTCACGTACTCTTGGACTCCATGCTCTGTCCTCCTGCATTTTGCAAAGCACTCAGCGTGCAGGACAAGAAAACAGGAGACACCAGTGCCCTCCCTCCAGTCAGAAGGGCACCGAGCTGTTCCCGGGCAGGAGCGCAAGAGCTTTCTCTCAAGAGCCTCCGGGAAGCATGAAAGGACACAGTACATTTTGGGAGTCCAAGTACAAAGTCTGAAGGGAGATTCAGGGTGAAACAAGGCTGCAGAGGCAGGCAGGGTCAGGTCTGAGAGGCTTACCCGAACTGATCCTTATCTGATGGAAAAAGGAAGCCAGGGGGGTTTGAAGCAGGGTCAGGGATGTGAGTAGATGGGCTTTTATAGAAAGTGGGGACTGGGAGTGGCCATGAGGAAGTGGCATGGGTGGGGAGGCTGGAGGGGCAGGGGCCACCTGACGGTAGAGTCTCCTGGGGCGTCTGACTGCAGCGTCTTCCTCCGCCCCTGTGGGCACCCTGCCTCATCCCACCGTCCTTCCAAAAAATAGAGAACGTGACGTGCAGTTGACGAAAACCTTTTTCTCTGCTGGTAAGAGCTGGTGTACTGCTTTTGAAGTGTGGCCCAGCCTAGAAATCAGCTGTTTCAGGCTAGGTAGTAGCTACAGGTGACAGGATGGGTGTGGTGGAGTCTCCGGGGTGAAGGCCAATACCACTGCAGTTTGGTTAAAACGTCTCCTTGGCGTGTTTGGAAACACCTTGTTCACTATAGTAATGGCTGTTATTTTGATCTCCAGTTTTTAACGTGTGCTTCATCTCGCTATCTTACACTTGGGAGAAAAGTTGTTCGTAGAGTACTTTGGTTAAGTAGAACATGCCTTTCAGTGAGTTCCACCACGGTGTCGAGTCATTCCTGCCTCGGATTTGTTGCTATTTTTATTGCTCGGTCCACGTACGTCTAGATTGTCAGGTTCGCACTTGCTGGCCTTAAGCACCTGTCCGCTGAGAGTAAGGGGCACCTCTGAGCGGTCAGCGTTGACAGCACTGTTGCTGTGACTTGGGGCACTCTCCCACACACCAGCTGGGTGGTGTTGCCAGCCTCCCTCTCCATGGGTCACCAGTGGTATCCTTTGCCTTGTGCAGCTGATGATGGTACAGCTTCTGCCTTCAGAGGTCACAACAGGTCAGGGCTTAGAGAACTACAGACGGCACAGGTGTTAAGGGCGAGTGACCCGAGGGGAATGTGACAGGGAATTCTGGGGCTTCAGGGCTTGGAAGCACCAGGAGGAGTGTGGCCCCCGCCCGCGAAGAAGTGCGGGTCGGATTTCAGCAGTCTGGCCCCGCTTCTGGGCCGAGCAGGGAGGAGGTGGCGGGTGCGGGGAGCGGCCTGAGCACAGGGCTGTTGGTGGGAGAGAGCCTGTATGTTAAGGGACTTGAGATGTGCAGTGTAGCTGGAGGTGGGTCCTGGAGATCATGCCAAAGTGGGGGCCTTGTCCTGTCCCTGTCATTTGTAATCGAGAGTCAGGAACTATCGAGAAGGAGCTATTTCATACGTATTATTGCTGACAATAATGCTGTTAATTAATTTTTTTAAAGTGCCAATTATGATTGCTTGGATTTGTGACTGAGCATCGGAGAACAGACTGGAATTATCCTGGAAAATAACCACTTGATCAAGGAATAACATGATATGATCACATGTTATTAAGAGTTTTATTTTTCTATTTAGTTATTTACTCCTGTAGTCATATACCAGTAACTGGCTTTCATTCAGTATTGACTTTTTTTCCTACAGTGTCTGGTTTTGCTTACTAAAAATAAGGACTGGATTATAGTTTATCAAGAAAAAATATGTTAATTATTGTGTTGGAAATTTTGAGTTACCAATTTTTGTCTGCTTAAATTGTATTAAAAGGACTTTGACATAACTGAGCACACTTATTTTTCTTGGGAACGTCAGTTCCTTTACTATTATAGATTCAGCATGTCCATTTCAAAGATTTTTTAAATGCTAAATCTCATTTTAAAAAGAATCATAGTTTTTTTGAGTAAGTGACATAGAACATTACAACCCAGTTTTTTCTTTTTTAATAAATCAAGAAATACTTAGCAGTTTTTAAATTTTGGAAACGGAGACTTCAGTTTCTATGGTGTTTAATAAATGTGATTATTCATAGCGGAAACTGCATTCCTGAAGCGGCTTAAGAACCAGGAGAAAGTGTTCGCATCAAATAGGAACCAGCTGGGTTTTAGAAAGAGTTAACATACAGCTGTTTTGCTCTCTTAAGTAAATACACTGTGGATTTCTGTCTGGAAAAAAAAAATCACATCTTAACCTGGTAGAACGTGGCTTTTTGTTCTACACAGGACAGTTTTTAGGGATGACAGTAACATTTACAAGTATGTGAGCAAATACAGAGCCGTGTGGTGTAGAGCCACATTGCCTGTCAGGACATTTCTGAAGAAGAAAAGTTTCCAGCAGAGAAAGGCTGGTGGTGATTAAGTGGTGTTCCCCTTCAGTGTCTGCAGCATCGAGTTGCGTGTCTGTCATCTTTTCGTCCACGCTGGCACGTCTTGCCTAGTCCCAGGGTGACACTGGGCTAAAGGGCGCTGAGTCAGTTCTCATACAGAGAGCACGAAGGAAGAGAACTGTGCCACGAGACCTCCCTAAAGAGCATACCATGGATGTCAACCCCAGGAGAGTTAAAAAAAAAAAAATTATCTGGCACCAGGCTAATTATGAGATAATTGAGTTGCATGCAGCCGTATGCACACATTAATGAGCGTGTACATACATGCACATACATATACGGTATCACTGTTCAGATTTTCCAGAAGATGGACTTGTAGGAACAAGTAACATTCAACTCTTACACATTTAACGTGTTAATATTAGTGCTTCTTGGGTGGCAAGTATATATTTTTTTTTAATGGAAGTGAAACTTTTCAGATTAATTCAGTCACATTCAACATAAATTGAGCCTTAAAAAAAAAAAAAAAAAAAACCCATATTCTTCCCTGTCTTTACCCCTATCTGGCACATAAATGTCTGTGGTCCACTTTGGTGACAGGGGAATTCCCTGGTGGCTCAGTGGTAAAGAATCTGCCTGCCAGTGCAGGAGACTGGGATTCGATCCCTGGGTTGGAAGGATCCTCTCTGAAGTTTGAGAAAATGGCAACTCCAGTATCTTTGCCTGGAGAATCCCATGGATAGGGGAGCCTGGAAGGCTACAGCCCACGGGTCCGCAAAGAGTTGGATGCACCAAAAAACGTGTACAATTTGGTGGTAATGCCAGCATATGCAGGAGCCAGCCTCATGGTCGACTGGTGGTTGAGCAACACCCACGTGAACCCGTGCTCTGCACTCCCTCGTGAGATATACCTTCCTCTGGCTGACCGTGCTACCCTCCAGTACACCAACTTGGTCTCATTTTTCTTGAAACTCATTAGTGTTTTATCAGACATTGTTAATGTGGTTGTATCACTTTCCCAATTAATAAAAAACAGTTAAACATTAAATGAATCCGTTAAATATGAATTGAAATAATTATCTTTAGGAAAACTTACGTTGGGTACTTTGGAAGTAAATTGCTGATAAATCGGGTGTGGTCAGACCCTATAAAAAACAAGGGGGAAAGCATGAAGAATTCTGTAGTCAGATTGCTCTGCAGTAGTCTGGTAGATTCCGCCACTTGGCTGTGCTTAGTTGCTCAGTCGTGTCCGACTCTTTGTGACCCCATGGGACTGTAGCCTGCCAGGCTACACGGAGAGAGCTCCATGGCATTCTCCAGGCAAGAATACTGGAGTGGGTAGCCATGCCCTCCTCCTGGGGATCTTCCCAACCCAGGGACTGAACCCAGGTCTCCCCCATTGCAGGCAGGTTCTTTACCATCTGAGCCACAAGGGAAGCCACTTTAAAGAAATCAGTGTTGTAAACCTCTGGTGACAGNAAAAAAAAAAAATTATCTGGCACCAGGCTAATTATGAGATAATTGAGTTGCATGCAGCCGTATGCACACATTAATGAGCGTGTACATACATGCACATACATATACGGTATCACTGTTCAGATTTTCCAGAAGATGGACTTGTAGGAACAAGTAACATTCAACTCTTACACATTTAACGTGTTAATATTAGTGCTTCTTGGGTGGCAAGTATATATTTTTTTTTAATGGAAGTGAAACTTTTCAGATTAATTCAGTCACATTCAACATAAATTGAGCCTTAAAAAAAAAAAAAAAAAAAAAACCCATATTCTTCCCTGTCTTTACCCCTATCTGGCACATAAATGTCTGTGGTCCACTTTGGTGACAGGGGAATTCCCTGGTGGCTCAGTGGTAAAGAATCTGCCTGCCAGTGCAGGAGACTGGGATTCGATCCCTGGGTTGGAAGGATCCTCTCTGAAGTTTGAGAAAATGGCAACTCCAGTATCTTTGCCTGGAGAATCCCATGGATAGGGGAGCCTGGAAGGCTACAGCCCACGGGTCCGCAAAGAGTTGGATGCACCAAAAAACGTGTACAATTTGGTGGTAATGCCAGCATATGCAGGAGCCAGCCTCATGGTCGACTGGTGGTTGAGCAACACCCACGTGAACCCGTGCTCTGCACTCCCTCGTGAGATATACCTTCCTCTGGCTGACCGTGCTACCCTCCAGTACACCAACTTGGTCTCATTTTTCTTGAAACTCATTAGTGTTTTATCAGACATTGTTAATGTGGTTGTATCACTTTCCCAATTAATAAAAAACAGTTAAACATTAAATGAATCCGTTAAATATGAATTGAAATAATTATCTTTAGGAAAACTTACGTTGGGTACTTTGGAAGTAAATTGCTGATAAATCGGGTGTGGTCAGACCCTATAAAAAACAAGGGGGAAAGCATGAAGAATTCTGTAGTCAGATTGCTCTGCAGTAGTCTGGTAGATTCCGCCACTTGGCTGTGCTTAGTTGCTCAGTCGTGTCCGACTCTTTGTGACCCCATGGGACTGTAGCCTGCCAGGCTACACGGAGAGAGCTCCATGGCATTCTCCAGGCAAGAATACTGGAGTGGGTAGCCATGCCCTCCTCCTGGGGATCTTCCCAACCCAGGGACTGAACCCAGGTCTCCCCCATTGCAGGCAGGTTCTTTACCATCTGAGCCACAAGGGAAGCCACTTTAAAGAAATCAGTGTTGTAAACCTCTGGTGACAGTGTATTGTGGATTTATAAGGAAGATGGGGCCTGTCTCAAAGGAAAGATTTTGCCTCACCTCACACATCTGTATGTATTTATTGTAAGGTTAATGTTTAAGGCCTGTATATCAGTTTCAACAAATTGTGCACTTCAGCGTTCCCTTTTTAAAATTAATTGGCCAACTCCAGTTTTGATTTGGGATTGTATTGGGTGACAAATGTATTTTAACCTGTGATATTAAAAACTTTGCCCACCAAAAGCCACATTGTTAGGGATATGTCTTGTTTCTCTTCATTACCTTGTGTTGGAATGATAGATCATCTCAGGAATGTGCTAGGAAAAGTCCGAAATGCAAATAAAAGGCCCAGGCGTGGTAAGGCTTTCAAAGAGACTTGAAGGATTATTGCCAATGCCTTCAATTAAAACTGGGGGAAATGGCCCTAACAGTGGTGTAGCTGCTGAGTGACAGAGGCAGTGTGCGAGTGAGCGTGTGCTGGGGACTTGGGGGTGGTGTTCACATTCATCCCTTACTCATCCCACACAGAACTGCGTCTAGCCTGGGACCTTGACCTCTGTACCAGTTTTATGGCACTATGAGTAAGGCGTAGGATATTCTGCTCATCGAGTAGGTGAGCTTCATAGTGTGGTGTTTTGGTTTTGCTTTGCATTTGGGTTCATCTTTACTTGCGTCAACTGAAAGAGTAGATTGTTAATCTACTCCTGAATCTCCGGTACGAATCCTGAAAAATGATGGATTGCCAATTAGTAGGTGTGTGTGTTAGGGGCTGTGTAAACAAACGATGCCTGCTAGATGGAATGTACTGTTTAGGATGAACTTAAAACAAGTCCCCCCTACCCCCCACCCCCAGTTCAAATGATTTTGTGTAGAAAAACAATAGCATTTAAAAAGCTCTATTAGTGATTGAAGGTAAGTGTCTCTCCAGTGCTTCCCTAGTGACTCAGTGGTAAAGAATCTGCCTGCAATGCAGGAGCCTCAGGAGATGTGGGTTTGATCCCTGGGTCAGGAAGTTCCCCTGGAGAAGGGAATGTCTGGCTACCCATTCCAGTATTCTGGCCTGGAGAATTCCATGGACTGTATGAGGTCCCAAAAAGTTGGATACGACTGAGTGACTTTCACTCCGTTGGTGTTTGAAATAATTGTTTGTATTGCTTGTATGGACTTCATTCTCTTTTACATTTGACATTGGTTATACATTGTCCCCCATCCTCCACATTTAATCCCTTAGGGGTCTGTGTTAATGAGTTTTATGCTTTGAAAAGTTAAAAATTGTGTTTTGTGTGTGTGTGTGTGTGTGTGTGTGTGTATGTGTGTTTGTCCTCAAGAGTTAGACTGGGGAGAAAGAGAAGGAAGGCTTTTCAAATTTCCTTTGAAAGCTTTTATTTCTCTCACATACCTACTCCTTTTGAAAATTTCTCTGTGTGCAGCAGGCTTAGGGCTTTGCAGATGACCAGTGCCAGAGAGTATGTGCAGACTTACTGTCCCTTGACTGTGCATGACCCTGTTCCTTTGCTTGGATTCATCTTCAGAAAGTTCGAGAGAGGAAGCGTAACCTACGTGCACTTAAGGGATAGGTCGGTCATTTGATTTGCACTTAGTTTTTTTTTTTAAAGTTTGAAAAACCTTTAATTTGTTCCTACCATGATGGGACTAAACTTTTTTGCTGAGGTCTGTGTTGTTTTCTGTGTGCTCTGAAAGCTATATGATGAAATTTTGTATATTACATGTATAACAGTAATATATGTACCTCCATAATAGGGTTCCAATTACCTTGTTTCTTTAAAATCTCTAATTTTTGAAAACACGGTACTAATTTCAGATTTCATAACTGGTCTGAGCTGAGGATCTTTGGTGATACTTCTATTTCAAGCTAGTTTTCAAATGAAGATATTAATGATAAAACTGTGTTTTTATAAAGATATGACTAGTTATTGCTCTATATAGCAAAGCAAGAATAACATCTTTGAAAACGTGTGCCAAAAAGTGACAGTCTGACAAAAAAGCCATTCAGCCACTGCGAATTTTAATGGGAATTTCAGAATCACATTTTAGTGAAGTGTCAGTGTTCACTGTGTTTGGGCAGCTGAAAAGATTGATTTGTTCAGATTTGCTTGAAGACTTGATGTGAACTAATTCAACTTTGTATTTATAATTAAAAAAAATTCATAAAAGACATTTGAAAGAATAGGGAAAAGAGCCATATTTCTTTAATGAAAGAAAACAATGTTTTAGTAATGCTCCCCTTTTCTTTTCCATGCAGTATCTTTAAAAAGATCTCCGTTTAATGCTATGTATAAACTTGCCAACTTGCTTCTGGTTAATAAAGTAAGTTCAGTCAGGGAATAACATAAAATGCTATCATTGGCAACATAACTGGAAGTGACTTGAGCAAATAAAAATTAAGCTTTAAATCCAAAGCTAAATTCTTCCTTTTATATTATCTATTGTCATCACTTAGATAAAAGAAACATACCTGCTCTTAGGAATTTTCACTTACTATTTCCCAAAGACTGGGCTTTAACAAACAGATTTAGTGGTTGTCATCTGGTGAAAGGGGGAAGATGAGTGCAGAGAGCAAAGGTGGGGAGCAGTGAGCTGTGGCCCACGCCTGGGGGTCGCTTTTATTATACCCAGACCAGACCCACCTTCGGCTCCTGCTTCCACACACCAGCACCTTGCAGGCGTCGATCTGCACTTTGCTGTTTTCCTGTCTCTTCAGCTTTTCTTGGTAGTGGATTTTCTTGATGAAAGACCGCTGTCGATTGGTTGTTAATCATCTGAACTTTGGTTGTTACGATGACTAGGAAGCCTAAATAAAAAAATCTGTTAGCTTCAGTTTGGACTGAAATGCGAATGCCCAGTTTTTTAGTGGATTTAATCATCCTTGGTGATACCTAAGTCGAGTTAGAGTTCTGAGTATGACGAGCACCTCAGTAGTAAATTAGATAGTTTGAAAGCCCCATTAACTCTTTCAGAGTGCTAGGCTACTATTTAGTTCACCCAAACAATAATTTACTAAGTTTAGCATACCCAGACAGTAATTTGCAAAGTAATACCTTGAAGATGCTAGAAAGAGTTAATGAAGCTTCTGAAGTACCTTGCGTTTCCTTAGAGAATCTGGTTTCAGGATTTACAGTGGTTATACCTGAGAAACTCTGGGAGATGGTGAAGGGCAGGGAAGCCTGGCGTGCTGCAGTCCATGGGGTTGCAGAGTCGGGCAGGACTGAACAGCAACAAGTACTCGAGGAAAAGAGCCTTGAAGTGCAGTGCTGCTGTGGGAACTGCTGTTAAGTGTGCTCCGCCGTCTTCTAGGTCTTGCACCACCCCCGCCCTGTTGCGGTCCTCGTTTGGCTTGCTCCTTTCCCTCTTTCCTGTGAGTCTTCCCCAGGGCGCAGTCCTGCACCTCGTGCTGTTTCGTGGGGGTCCCCTCTTCTCACTGGCCTCAGCTGCCTTGATTCAAACACATGGTTTCTGGACAGCATTTAATTCTTGCTCTCTTGTTCATCACCTCCTACACAACATCTTCGGATCTTTCTTCCTGAGCTTTAGTCGCGTTTGTCCACCAGCTGGGTGACCAAATGGCCCCTTAAACCCAGGGTGTTTTCCTCCCTAAAACTGGTTTCCCCTCCTGACTTCTCTATTGGTTTGAGTAGCACCTACCACTCACTTGGCTGAAAGAAGGCTCATCCTGGAGCCGTGGAGAAAACTCCTCCCATCAACTCCAGCCTCCACAGCGCAGGCTGCCTTGGAGTGTCTCCTCCCTCCCCTCCCCTGTGGTCATGACCGTCTTGTGCCTGGGTCCCCACACTGGGCTTGCTGCCTCCGGTTTCCTGCTCCTCCACTCGCCTCTGGGCAGGCTGTGACATCAGATTCCTTGACATGTCACTTTAGTTTTATCCTTAATTATACCAATCACCCCATCAAACACTTGCACCCTCTCTGTTGGTATCCAAGGCCACCCACTGTCCAACAGACCCACCTTTCCAGCTTCCTTCCTACAAACCCCTCTGCCAGTCCTGCTTTCGTGCTCTAGGGCATTCTCCTCCCTCCTAGTTATTTTGCTCACTCTGTTCCCCCAGCAAGGCCTTCCCCTTCCCTAGCCACACTAGGTAGATCCTTCTAGACCTGTTCAAGGAAGGAAGCCAGGCTCGAAAGGTGACGTCCGCCTGGTGCTATTTATATGACTTTCAGTAAACAATCAAAACTAGTGTATCTGCTAGAAGCCAGATTAGTGGTTAACCTGTGGGGAAGGGGCTGCCGACTGGGTACGGCTGGGAGCCTGATGCTGGGAATGACTCGGGTGGTGGTCACATGAGGGTGTTCAGATGTAAAAACTCACTGAGCTGTACACAGCAGATTTCAGTGCTCATCTGTATGTAAGTTAAATATCAATAAAGCATAGACTTAAAACGGTATCCATCTTACGAGGCTGTGATATGGCTTAAATTAAGTAGTGTTGAAAATGCTGAGGACAGAGACTGGCTCGTGGGGGAGACAAAAGTTGTCTTTTTCACTCTGAATTGTTTAGCAGATATCCCCTGGCAAGGTGAATTTTGCAAATAATTTTGTCTTGGAGATAGTTTGGGTACCTTTTTCACTTGAATTGCTGTGTTTATTGCTTGGTTGATAGTGCTTATTTAATGTGGATACCTGCTTTTATTTTTATTTTTTGGGTACATTTTTGATCCTCAGGAATAGTGATATTGTATGGTGTGTCATGGATAGCTTAGAATGAATTTAGAGATTTTTCTTCTCTCATGCACTGCACACAGAAACAAAAAGAACTTTGAGTATATTTTAAAAGAATTTCACACAACAGGCTTAGGATTGGAATTCTTTGCCTAAGAGTATTCTAGTTACCAGGAAGCATCTATAAATGGGACATATGGGAGGTCAAATTACCTCTGTGTAAGGAAGACTTTCTTAGCAGAGCTGTTAAAATGGGTTTAAATGATTTTTAAATAATAAAACATCTTTTGAGATGGTGGTTAGCAAACTTCAATGTGTATATGAATCACTGGGATCTTGTTCAAACATAGTTCTGACTCAGTAGGTCTGGGGCGCAGCCGAGATCCTGCATTTGTAACCAGCGCCTGGATGAAGCTGCTGCTGCTGCTAAGTTGCTTCAGTCGTGTCTGACTCTGCGACCCCATAGACAGCAGTTCACCAGGCTCCCCCGTCCCTGGGATTCTCCAGGCAAAAACACTGGAGTGGGTTGCCATTTCCTTCTCCNTGTAACCAGCGCCTGGATGAAGCTGCTGCTGCTGCTAAGTTGCTTCAGTCGTGTCTGACTCTGCGACCCCATAGACAGCAGTTCACCAGGCTCCCCCGTCCCTGGGATTCTCCAGGCAAAAACACTGGAGTGGGTTGCCATTTCCTTCTCCAATGCATGAAAGTAAAAAGTAAAAGTGAAGTCTCTCAGTTGTGTCCGATTCTTCGTGTTCCCATGGACTGCAGCCTCCTCTGTCCCTGGGATTTTCCAGGCAAGAGTACTGGAGTGGACGAAGCTGCTGGTCCCCAAACCACACTTTAACTAGCACAGAGTCAGGGGCGTATTTAGGTTTAGGGACGTGACACTATAAAGGGCCAAACAGGAACAGCTTAGCCCATGAAAACCACTCCTCACTTTGGGTGGATAGTGACCGTGTGGGCCACGTTTGTGTAAATATCCCTGAAAGAATCCATTCAAAAAAGTATTAACTCGTCTTTTTAAAGTTCTGGTGTTATATGATTTTTCTTTTCTTTTTTCTTTTTTTAATGTTAGTGGGCAAGACTGGTTGATTTCATGGATTTATTTTTGTTTCCTCTGGCAAATAATATTGTATCAGTGGAAATGATTGTGAATCCAACCAGAATTTTTAGGGGGATGAAAATGAGAAATAACTTGGAATCATTTGTGAATGCTCTTCCTTTAAAAAAAAAAAAAAAGTATCACCAGTAGGACACAGCCCTTGCCCATTTGTGACTCTGTTCTGCGAACAATACTTGGCAGAATCACCACCGCTGTGCCCTGTGCCATTTGAAGAGCCAGCTTCACTGCTTGGTGCTCTGCCTCTCCCGTGGTAGATTTCCATCCCCTTCTCCTCTTTTATCCCGCTGTTTCCTTTTGCTTATCATTTTCTTGACGCGCTACACGATGATTTTATTACCCCGTCAGCCTGTAACCTCTGTCAGCCTGTGATTTGAAACTGAGAAAAAAGCCCCAAGTTACAAATTGAAGACACGACCTGGCCCTTTGATGTTGGGCAAGTGGAGCTGTCAGAAGGCTTGTCCCCAGCACGGCTGCAGCCCGCCCACCCGCCCGCTGCTGCAGGGTGACAGGAGGAATGTGGCTCGGCCCGCCAGCTCCCGGGCACATTCCTTTCTGTTTGGGACTCAAGTACCAGATGCTCATTATTAAATTACTTAGCGGAGATGTTCTAGCACCTCCGATGCCTTTGAAAAGGCCCTTTCAGCCCGGGACGGGTGTGTGGGCAGAGGGAGGGGGAAGGCAGCTCTCACGCTGTTGAACAGGCCCTTGCGCGGTCGTCTTGCCTGTGCAGCTGGCTGTTTCTGCTTGGCTCTGAATCCCAAGCTCCAGGGAAGGTTCTTCACAGAGCAGGGCCCTTCCTGCTCCAAGGCAAAATGTAGGGTTTCAGCTTCACCCTTGACTCAGCGTTGCCATTTACATTCCAGCGCGCAAGACCTTCTTAAGGCTATGATTAAGGGCCTGCAGCTGGTGAGCTGTGGTTTACGGAGCCTGATGACCTAGAGCAGGTGCAGCTCAGGCTGATAGACTGGGCTCCAGTGGTCTCCATCAGAAGGATGCGTGCAACTGAGTGATGCAGGTGGTTCTGGAATGTCCTGCCCACCATCTTCCTGGGGGTACCTCTCTCTTAAGAGAATGAGAGAAGGTGGCCATGAACTTGTCTCGTTTATCACTCTTTGTAAGCCTTTATCTGTCATGATGGTAATAAGAAGAGCAGTTTTAAATACTTCCCAGGGTTACTGTTGGGATTGAGTGAGATAATATATTGGAATACTGTGGACTTTAAAGCATTCAGTTCAGTTTAGTTCAGTCGCTCCGTCGTGTCTGACTCTTTGCGACACCATCACCAACTCCTGGAGCTTGCTCACACTCATGTCCATTGAGTCAGTGATGCCATCCAACCATTTCATCCTCGGTCGTCCCGTTTTCCTCCCACCTTCCATCTTTGCCAGCATCAGGGTCTTTTCAAATGAGTCACCTCTTTGCCTCAGGTAACCAAAGTATTGGAGTTTCAGCGTCAGCATCAGTCCTTCCAGTGCATATTCAGGACTGATTTCCTTTAGGATGGACTGGTTGGATCTCCTTGNACCTTCCATCTTTGCCAGCATCAGGGTCTTTTCAAATGAGTCACCTCTTTGCCTCAGGTAACCAAAGTATTGGAGTTTCAGCGTCAGCATCAGTCCTTCCAGTGCATATTCAGGACTGATTTCCTTTAGGATGGACTGGTTGGATCTCCTTGCAGTCCAAGGGACTCTCAAGAATCTTCAACCCCACAGTTGAAAAGCATCAATTCTTCGGCTTCCTTTAAAGCATTAATTCCTTTTCTTTATAGCATTAACCACACACATTCATTTGTAAACCATGGTCTGCCAGGGTTTTGCTGTCGTAAGTAGCCTTCCCGTGTGGTCAGTGCTGACCTGGCGGGGAAAGGCGGCCATTCTTTCTCGCACCCTGCTGGGTAGACCAGTTGCTGTTGGCTCAGGGAGGACACATAGTGGGGAGATGGGGTGAGGGGACAGGCTCTCTTCTTCCACTTTAGGGTGCTGAGCTGTCTTCTGACAGGATGAGGATGCAAGGGGAAGGTGCGATGCAGGGAGGATTATTGACGAGATGGCGCTGGGGACAATAAATCTTACAGTCTTCTTCTCACCGTACCACAGTGCTTAGATGAGAGCAGAGGAATCAGGAGTTCTCAATGATGTTTAAAAAGTAGGTGACTTACACACATTGCCGGCCCGGGCCATAAGCTCACTGAGAAGAGAGCCCACTAGTGATGTGTGTGTTTATTACAGTGCAGATTGGGATTGCCTGGCTCAGCTGGAGAAGGTGGCCCTGGTGGTCCTCCTGCCATTGACCCTCACCAGGCCGGCCACTTAGTGCCTGAGCTCACTGAAACCTCCCTAGGTGGCTGTTGTCCTCATTTCATAGTCGAGGAAACAGAAAGCTTTGAACAGTTTACCCAAGGTCATGTAACTCGTCATGGTTAGGGATTTGGATCAGATCTCCAAATCTCAGATCTCCAAAGCTACTTTGCTTCCTAAAGGCTCCTGGTAAATTTGGATTCCTCAGGTGTGGAATAACCCGTAAAGACTGTAAGACAGTCTTCAGAAAGCTTTACATTTCTACTAGGGCGCGTGAGACCGTGGAAAGAAGTGGCCTCAGGTGTTCTACAAGTGCCTGGGTGAGAGTAGCCCCACTCCGTGGTCTAAGCCCAGGCTCTCCTGTGGGCTGTCACAACAGAAGCCGTGGGACTCCTGGAAAGTGAAGCAGGGCCCATTCCGAGTGCAACTGGGGGAGATTAGCTTTCATGCACATGAACACATGGCTCATTTGACCACCCAGGAGGACTTAAACCAGATTCTGTGTCTCCAGCCTTTACTCTCCGTTTCTTGTATGACAAACACAGAGGCTGTGATCCCCTCCCCGCCACCAACAAACCTGGAGCGAATTCTCTTGTATTAAATAATCACAATGCCATGTGCTGAATGCTTTTGTGTATACTTGTTGGACTTGAAACCCCACCCCCCACCCCCCACTACCTCCTTAAACCTGTCTCTTATACACATCTCCCCCCACCCCCTGCAAGAAATTGTGTTGACATTTCTGCAGAGCCTATCACTCATCAGGAGGAGAAAGACTCACATGTCACTGTTTTGTAGCCAGCAGTCTGAGTTGTGAGATAAAACATTCGTTGAAACGTGGTTTTCGTACCTCTTGTTGTTTTATGGCCTTACTGCTTGACGTATGGGTCATGGACAGGGCCGGTGGCGTCGGTATCACCCAGGAGCTTGTTAGAATCTCAGGCCTGACCTCAGGCCTACAGAATCAGAATCTGCATTTTGACAAATTCCCTGGCGATTCCTGTGCATGTTAATATGAGAAGCACTGGGTTTTATGGTACTCTCCCTCACCCCCCTCCCACCCCCGCCCTAAAGTTAATGGTTAAGCTTGTTGAATGGAGATTTTTCTCTTCTCTACAAAGCCTGTTTCAAGAATATAATCTCATATTTTTGGAGCCAGGCCCTAAAGAACAGAAGTCTTAAGTCCAGCTGTTGAGCACCGAAGGGGCATTTTGCCATTTCTAGCAAAGCCTGACCTTTATTAAACCACTTGATCACAGCATCTCAGTTTTCTCCATTTGTAATTCAGAGTTCCTAGTGAAAGTGAAAGTGTTAGAGGCATAGTCCTGTCCGACTCTTGGCAACCCCATGGGCTGTAGCCCACTAGGCTCCTCTGTCCATGGAATTCTCCAGACAAGAACACTGGAGTGGGTTGCCATGCCCTCCTCTAGGGGATCTTCCCAACCCAGGGACTGAACTTGGGTCTTCCACGTTGCAGGCAGATTCTTTACCGTCTGACCCACCAGGGAAGCCCCAGAGTTACTAGGGTGTTTCTTTATTTGGAGAGAGGACTTGATCTTGGCCTCTTAAGAGCGTAACAACCACAACCCAATTACGAGTCTCTCTCTTGTCAGTACCACTGAAGATAGATGCTCAGTGACCAGGTATGGTCCAGACGGCCCCTGCTCCCGGGGCACACCTTTCCTACTGCCTTCATCTTGTGCTCTTCCTTGGAGGGGAGTGTGAGGTGAACATGTAGAAAGCTGTTCCACACTGTGCGGTTTGCACGTCTTCCTTTGTGGTCCATGCATCTTGACTTCTCCAGCAGGGAGACTTGAGCAGCCTGGGCTGATTCCTGTTGCTTACTGGCTTTGTGACCACAGCCTGTTTCCTCACCCCTGAAATGAAGGCATGGGATTCGGACGCTCTAGAGACCCTTACCAGCCCGTCTCCGNTCCTTTGTGGTCCACGCATCTTGACTTCTCCAGCAGGGAGACTTGAGCAGCCTGGGCTGATTCCTGTTGCTTACTGGCTTTGTGACCACAGCCTGTTTCCTCACCCCTGAAATGAAGGCATGGGATTCGGACGCTCTAGAGACCCTTACCAGCCCGTCTCCGCGCTCTCCAGCTAGCTCTTTCCCGGCCCGGGGCCGCTCCTGTGTGTGCTTCTGACACCCCTTCCTGCTCATCCTCCCTGCTCTCCTAAGTGCCCTGCCATCTGCTCGGCTCCTCCTGCGTCCCCAGACCTCCTTAAACTCCAGAGCAGCATAGAGGTGACTAGCATGGGGGTTGTGTGTACTGTCTGTTGGACTCGGGGGCAAGCTCGTGAATACATCTGAGTGTATATTACTGCTCACTTGGTAACGATGCAGCGCTCTTTCTCTTGGGGGCCCTTCAAACAGAAGACACCCCTGTATGAAATCTTATCTCTCTTTATTCCTCCATTTTTAGGGAGGAGGGTTCCCTACATCCTCTCCAAATTCAGAGGAATTGGGAAATCTCGGATCACTCCAGTATTTAACTGAATTGTGGCTTGTTGTCAAGTGAGGCTTGTCTAAGGGAACCTCATTAGGCAGTGCTCTAGGATGGTGACCGGGCGGCTCATGTTGTCTGGCTATGTGCAGATGATCTCAGGGCCAGTTGTTGAGTTTCACTTGGAAGCCTATGAAACATCTAATTAAGGAGCAAAGAAGGATCCAGAGTCCTGAATCCTTGTTATATTGGGGTAGATTTTACCGGAAGCTGGAGGATTCTTCATATAATAAATTGCCGTTTGAAGAAGTAACAAACAGAAAGCTAAATATTTTCACTTTTCTTTACCTGTGATATCCCAGGTTGGGATGTTCAGTAGTTCGTATTTACTACCAGAGTTCATATCCGAACCTGAAATATATTTTGAAGTAGTTGTAGTAGCTCTTCTTTGCAGTCTGTGTGAAAGTGGAAGCTGGAGGATTCTTCATATAATAAATTGCCGTTTGAAGAAGTAACAAACAGAAAGCTAAATATTTTCACTTTTCTTTACCTGTGATATCCCAGGTTGGGATGTTCAGTAGTTCGTATTTACTACCAGAGTTCATATCCGAACCTGAAATATATTTTGAAGTAGTTGTAGTAGCTCTTCTTTGCAGTCTGTGTGAAAGGCTTTTCATATCATGTGGGCAGGAAACAGTAGCTTCTTGGGGCGGCTGGACACTAGGGCTTGAGACCCTGAAAGGGAACTCTTCTCGAATGGCGCTGTCGTGTGTGATCCAGGGTTCAATACCTCTCCTCCTCGAGTCTTGATTTTAAATGATCTCACTCAAAATGCCTCCTATTCTTGAGGCATAGTAGGTATTTTATTAGTGTTAAGTTTTATAAACGTAACTGTTCCCCCCACCCCCTGCAAGAAATTGTGTTGACATTTCTGCAGAGCCTATCACTCATCAGGAGGAGAAAGACTCACATGTCACTGTTTTGTAGCCAGCAGTCTGAGTTGTGAGATAAAACATTCGTTGAAACGTGGTTTTCGTACCTCTTGTTGTTTTATGGCCTTACTGCTTGACGTATGGGTCATGGACAGGGCCGGTGGCGTCGGTATCACCCAGGAGCTTGTTAGAATCTCAGGCCTGACCTCAGGCCTACAGAATCAGGATCTGCATTTTGACAAATTCCCTGGCGATTCCTGTGCATGTTAATATGAGAAGCACTGGGTTTTATGGTACTCTCCCTCACCCCCCTCCCACCCCCGCCCTAAAGTTAATGGTTAAGCTTGTTGAATGGAGATTTTTCTCTTCTCTACAAAGCCTGTTTCAAGAATATAATCTCATATTTTTGGAGCCAGGCCCTAAAGAACAGAAGTCTTAAGTCCAGCTGTTGAGCACCGAAGGGGCATTTTGCCATTTCTAGCAAAGCCTGACCTTTATTAAACCACTTGATCACAGCATCTCAGTTTTCTCCATTTGTAATTCAGAGTTCCTAGTGAAAGTGAAAGTGTTAGAGGCATAGTCCTGTCCGACTCTTGGCAACCCCATGGGCTGTAGCCCACTAGGCTCCTCTGTCCATGGAATTCTCCAGACAAGAACACTGGAGTGGGTTGCCATGCCCTCCTCTAGGGGATCTTCCCAACCCAGGGACTGAACTTGGGTCTTCCACGTTGCAGGCAGATTCTTTACCGTCTGACCCACCAGGGAAGCCCCAGAGTTACTAGGGTGTTTCTTTATTTGGAGAGAGGACTTGATCTTGGCCTCTTAAGAGCGTAACAACCACAACCCAATTACGAGTCTCTCTCTTGTCAGTACCACTGAAGATAGATGCTCAGTGACCAGGTATGGTCCAGACGGCCCCTGCTCCCGGGGCACACCTTTCCTACTGCCTTCATCTTGTGCTCTTCCTTGGAGGGGAGTGTGAGGTGAACATGTAGAAAGCTGTTCCACACTGTGCGGTTTGCACGTCTTCCTTTGTGGTCCACGCATCTTGACTTCTCCAGCAGGGAGACTTGAGCAGCCTGGGCTGATTCCTGTTGCTTACTGGCTTTGTGACCACAGCCTGTTTCCTCACCCCTGAAATGAAGGCATGGGATTCGGACGCTCTAGAGACCCTTACCAGCCCGTCTCCGTTCTCTCCAGCTAGCTCTTTCCCGGCCCGGGGCCGCTCCTGTGTGTGCTTCTGACACCCCTTCCTTCTGCTCATCCTCCCTGCTCTCCTAAGTGCCCTGCCATCTGCTCGGCTCCTCCTGCGTCCCCGGACCTCCTTAAACTCCAGAGCAGCATAGAGGTGACTAGCATGGGGGTTTTGTGTACTGTCTGTTGGACTCGGGGGCAAGCTCGTGAATACATCTGAGTGTATATTACTGCTCACTTGGTAACGATGCAGCGCTCTTTCTCTTGGGGGCCCTTCAAACAGAAGACACCCCTGTATGAAATCTTATCTCTCTTTATTCCTCCATTTTTAGGGAGGAGGGTTCCCTACATCCTCTCCAAATTCAGAGGAATTGGGAAATCTCGGATCACTCCAGTATTTAACTGAATTGTGGCTTGTTGTCAAGTGAGGCTTGTCTAAGGGAACCTCATTAGGCAGTGCTCTAGGATGGTGACCGGGCGGCTCATGTTGTCTGGCTATGTGCAGATGATCTCAGGGCCAGTTGTTGAGTTTCACTTGGAAGCCTATGAAACATCTAATTAAGGAGCAAAGAAGGATCCAGAGTCCTGAATCCTTGTTATATTGGGGTAGATTTTACCGGAAGCTGGAGGATTCTTCATATAATAAACTGCCGTTTGAAGAAGTAACAAACAGAAAGCTAAATATTTTCACTTTTCTTTACCTGTGATATCCCAGGTTGGGATGTTCAGTAGTTCGTATTTACTACCAGAGTTCATATCTGAACCTGAAATATATTTTGAAGTAGTCGTAGTAGCTCTTCTTTGCAGTCTGTGTGAAAGCCTTTTCATATCATGTGGGCAGGAAACAGTAGCTTCTTGGAGCGGCTGGACACTAGCGCTTGAGACCCTGAAAGGGAACTCTTCTCTAATGGCGCTGTCGTGTGTGTGATCCAAGGTTCAATACCTCTCCTCCTCGAGTCTTTGATTTTAAATCATCTCATTCAAAATGCCTCCTATTCTTGAGGCATAGTAGGTATTTTATTAGTGTTAAGTTTTATAAACGTAACTGTTGTTGTGAAGTGATTGTGTATTACTAGATTGTTAATATCATAAGTCATGTGCCTTTTTATTATGTTTAATAATGTGAGACCTGGAANTCAAAATGCCTCCTATTCTTGAGGCATAGTAGGTATTTTATTAGTGTTAAGTTTTATAAACGTAACTGTTGTTGTGAAGTGATTGTGTATTACTAGATTGTTAATATCATAAGTCATGTGCCTTTTTATTATGTTTAATAATGTGAGACCTGGAAATGCCCCTTATATTTAATATTTCAGGGCAAGACAGCAAGGACGTGCCATCCCTGCTAAGCAGTAAAGTAATACACAGAATTGAAAAATAGAAATTAGGACCATTGAAATTGGAAAGGAGGGAGTAACTTAGATCCTCCTCAGTTATTGAAACTTTGGTGTCCCAACTGTGCTGAGCACTGCAGAAAGACAGGGTCATACTGAGCTTTAGTCCCAGGAGCTTACATCCAAGGCAGGGGTCACCTGATGCTGCAGTTCCAGTTGCAGAATCGGAGCTATTCAGAAAATGTTCCCGAGGAATGTAGTCATCGGGCACTCTTCTGGTTGAGTCTTGCTTCTTCTCTGCTTTCACAGCTATTCAAAAAGAGACTGTTCTTTGTTCTGGATCTTTGAAATACAGATTGATCTGCTGCTTTTAAGCATTTAAGATGACTCCCGGGAAGACATTGTAGGCTTAATTCACAAAGCAAATTGTGTGGTGGGCAGGAAGCAACTGGCTCTGTGTCTGAAGTTTTGATTTTTAATACAAAAGTTTATTTATTTTTAAAGCGATGGCAGGTTCACACGTCCTTAAATTGGTTTGTCTGCAGTTTAGTAACCTGAGAGCTGTTGGAAGAGGAGGTAAGAGTGGCATGATAATGAAATGAGACGGGGACTGCACACTGTGACACACCCAGCCGAGAAGAGCGGCGCGTGTGTAGACGTGGAATTGACATGTGAAGATGCCAGTGTGAGAATTCAGCCTTGTGATTTGTTGCATTTAATCTGCTTGCAAAGCTTTAACTTATTTACTCAGCTAGAGCAACCAGTGGAAGCAGTGACAGATTTTATTTTCTTGGGCTGTAAAACCACTCTGGACAGTGACTGCAGCCTTGCAGTTGAAAGACACTTGTTCCTTGGAAGGAAAACTATGGCAAACTTAGCATATTAAAAAGTAGAGACATCACTTTTCCGCCAAAGTTTCATATAGTCAAACTATGGTTTTTCCATTAGTCATGTATGGATGTGAGAATTGGATCATAAAGAAGACTGAGTGCCAAAGAATTGATAATTGGCACTTGTGTTGGAGAAGACTCTTGAGAGTCCCTTGGACTGCAAGGAGATCGAACCAGTCAACCCTAAGGGAAATCAACCCTGAGTATTCATTGGAAGAACCAATGCTGACGCTCCAATACTTTGACCACCTGATGTGAAGAGCCGACTCACTGGAAAAGACCCTGAGGGCGTTAAGAGACGGGGACAAGAGAATGAGATCGTTGGGTGGCATCACTAACCCAATGGACGTGAGTTTGAGCAAGCTCTGAGAGAGAGTGAAGGACAGGGAAGCCCGGTGTGCCGCAGTCCATCGGGTAGAAAAGAGTCGGACATGACTTAGCGGCTGAACAGCAACGACAACTGCGAATTTCTTCTGCCTTGCACTCTGCCGTCATGCTCCGCAGTCGTGGGTGCTCTCCCCAGTTGGCCTGCTGGGGAAGGACGAGTCAGTACTCACCTCCTCAGCCCCTCTACCCCTGGCTGGTTCTGGGACTTTGGTTGCTCACAGTTCTTTGACCTCCATCCGGTTGGTAGCTCTGCCCAGTGTGGCTGTAGCTCAGGGCCAGTGACGGTTTCTTACTTTTGCGATGCTTGCCTTCTCCATGTGAGCCGTGGTCTGCTGAGCCATGTCTGGACCTAGTCATAGTGCTCTGTGTCCAGAGGTGGGAGCGTCAAGGAAGCTGTCTACATCACTGCCGTCCCTCAGCACCAAGACCCGCCCTCTTCCAGAGTCTGCATACCCTCTTGGAGTTCTGAGTGCTCCCCTCCATCCTCCATACTTGTTGGACCTCTCTGATTCTCAGTGGGTTTGCAGAGCAGAAATGATGGACTAATGACGAACCCACTGAATGGTCACCCTGTCTGCCTGGGACTCTCATCCTGCCCCCATCAGTCATGCTCCAGCCCTACAGAGCTCTAGAACCTACACATGGTGTTTTTAGTGATACCTAACACTTCGAAAGGGGCCTCCCTGGTGGCGCGGATGGTAAAGAATCTGCCTGCAATGCAGGAGACCTAGGTTTGATCTCCAGAGAAGGTCTCCTGGAAAAGGGAATGGCTACCCACTCCAGTATTCTTGCTTGGAGAATTCCATGGACAGAGGAACCTAGTGGGCCTTGGGGTCGCAAAGAGTCGGACAAGACCGAGCAGTTAACACACACATACGCACACCACCTTGAAAACCAGAAGGGGATAAAAGGAAGAACAGAGTGGATGTTAAGTAAAAGAGGATTTTGCTAGGCAGCTTGTAAAATGGAATGTTAAATGAAAAATGGTCATGTGCCAGGCAAAACGTTTAGTTGACGTTAAGTCCACTGCTCTCCTCAGAGCAATTTGATTTTCTTTAAAAAAAAAAAAAACAAAAACAACTGCACAGAAGGCATTAGGTCCAGTTCTGGGTGTATTATTTAAACTGGCTTGGCATTTCATCGTGTCTCCCCGTCCTCATCGCATTTCCATTCACAGCCAGTCTGAGCCATCGTAACAGATCGAGACTTTGGGACGACTTGCGTTAACCTGTGCTGCGAGGATGGAAAGCTCAGTTCTGTCTGTTGAATTTTCTGGTTTTGTGCTGTTTTGGCTTCATCTTTCGATTTCGCTAGTCCGGTTTGGAGTTTCTGTATTTTAAAAGGCTGGCTGGGTTCCCATTTGGGATACAGGCGAACTTTGTCTTCCTGCGCGTCACAGATAGTGCGTGTTCATAAGTGGAAAGGCTTGTGGCAACCCTGTGTTGAGCAAGTGTGTTGGCACCATTTTTTCAACAGCATTACTTTTAATGAAGGTATATATGTGTATATAGGACACACTGCTATGGCACACTTTAAGTAGACTACAGGATAGTGTAAGCACAACTTCCATGTGGACTGGGAAACCGAGACATTTGCACACCCCACTTAATCGCCACGTTCCCTTTATGGCGGTGGTCTGGAGCCCAGCCATGGTATCTCCAAGCTTGGCATGCAGTTTGCATGGTGGTGGTCTGGAGCCCAACCTCGGTGTCTGAAAGCTTGGCGTGCAGTTTGCGTCCACCCTGCAGGGTTTTCTTAGGTCCCCCTATTTCCCGAGAGTTGGCTAAATTACCAAAATGGGGCCCAGTTTTCTTAGACCCACAGATGACTACAGGAACTGAAGGATGTCTGGGGGCCTCCAGTGTACTTGAAGAGCCTGAAAGGTTAGGGCTGGGCCCGAGTTGCCAGGCCAGCAGGTGACACTGGGCAGAGCCAGGCTTTTTGGCTGCCAGCTCAATGGCCTCCCACTGGACACAAAGTGCATTTTCCCAGCTGCCTGGCCGGCAGAGCCCATGGAAGGCAGTCTTGTCTCCATCCTGCACCCTTGACCGGTGAACCCTTCTCTCAAACTTGAGTGACTTTAGTTGTGGAAAGGGTGGACATTTGGATGATGGTTCTTTGGGAAAGAAAGTTTCTTTTAGGGACGGTAGCTGCTAGGAGTTGTTATGTAAGAAGAGACCCAGGCATCTCAACAAGGAGGAGATTTCCCTGGGTGTGGCGTCTAGGCCATGGTGTGAATTCCTCTTCCCAGGGTTCTGTGTGCATCCTTTGCCTTAGATGTTATTAGTCGTTCCTGGTCAAATCCAATCCCTTGTTGTGTGAAAACAGGTTTTTTGTTTACCCGAGAGAGTCTCTTTTCTGCCACCGTGCTGGAATAGCTCTCTCGGGACAGAGGATGGCTTTCGAATCTGTTACGTTTTTCAGACTTGCTGGAGGGGTTGTAAAATAACACCATTGCTACTGGGAGGAGTTGGGTAGGGGCCGCGAACAGTAGGCAGAGAGAGGCTGCCAGGGATAGAATTGCAGGCTTTTAGTAAAACTTGTTGATTGCAAATTATGGCAGAAGAGTAAGACCTGTGTGTGTCTGCCAGTGAGTTGCCAGTGTTTGCATCTTCGCCTGTTCCCACACGCCCCTCAGACACCTGTCACTTCTGCTCTCAGCCCAGTCATGCCCCAGTGACCAGCCCCAGGAGTCTGGCGGCCTGCCCCCGAGCTGGGAGCGGGATCACTCCTGCATGCCTCTGCTGCTGACACCCAGGAGCACATGCCTTCTCTCTTAACTTCAGGCGGAGCCACCGTGGGCTCTGAAACCAAATGAACTCAGAGGGTTGTGTTTATCTATTCTGATTTATTTAGGAGGCAGCAGCACCCATGACTTGACTTCTGTTACTGGTTAATTAACCAGGCTAGAACATGTTTCCTTTTTACAAATTGAATGCTGAAAGAGTAACAGAGACCAAATATTTTACAACATGGGATCCTTGAATTTGACTCTGAAATATACCATATTTTGTTTTGCAGCAACTTCCGGTTTTGGTGACACTGAAGTGCTTTCTATTATTAGCAAGTTTTGAATTTTAAGTACATTGAAATGGAAATGAAAGTTGGTTCTAAAAATAACACTGACTGCTTATGTAATTTTTTTTTTTTCTCTTTTAAATTCCATGTTGCTGTGGGTGAGGATGGCCTTGATTGGGAAGAAAATGCAAATTTCATGCCAGTCTTTTCTTGTTCAGAGTGAATGAGAACTGGATGGAACTGTGTGTGAGAATAGGTGGGAGTATTTGAGGGTTCTTTTAGTGTTGGGTACTCTTCTGGTCTTTTCCTGATGACCTGCCCTGACTGATTGTCCCCTGGGCTGGTGCCAATGGCATTTCTGAATCCCCGTCTTGTTGACAGTGATGGAGCTGCCTTTGATTTTACCGAGGAAGGCTCCTTCCTTGTGGGTTCTGAATTCTCTAGAGTAGGTTTGGTTGAGGACTGCTCTGATGAGGCTCCTGCCTTCTACCGGGGTGGCCTGAGGAGGTTCAGTGGATAATTAGACGGAAATGATCACACTGCTCGCTAGCTCCTTTCTAGCCAGTGTCTTCTTTGGGTGTCTTTCTGCCTTGGAGTAAATTCCCCTCATTCAAGTATAAGATGAAAGTGTTACTTGTTTAGTCATGTCCCACTCTTTGCGACCCCATGGACTGTAGCCCGCCGGGCTCCTCCATCCATGGGATTCTCCAGGCAAGAATTCTGGAGTGCAGTGGGTTGCCATTCCCTTCTCCAGTGGATCTTTCGTACCCAGGGATCGAACCCGGGTCTCCAGTGTTGCAGGCAGGTTCTTTACCATCTGAGCTGCCAGGGAAGCCCCTTCCAAAGCTTAAGAGAGTCTTTCCCCTGGACTTTGGGGTTCTGTGAACATCGTCTGCTTCTAGTGGCAGTTGTGTAGGGTTTAACCCCCTCAGTTTTACTTGGATTTTAGATAACTCGGGAAAATGAGAAGGAGGGCAGAGAACTTTGTTTCACTGGCGACATCACTTGGCTTATCCAGCATTAGCTGAATCAAGACGTAATAATGAAAGTAGAGGTCCTTTCTCCATATGTACCTGACCTTCCTGAGAAGTATAGGCATGGAATTATCATCAAAGCCTGTCTGAGAGGAGGAAGAGTGGGAGATTTAGCACTCCCTAATCCTCCACTCTTGGTTTCTTTAGGATTAAATTAACAAGTATTTAAATGTAGGGCTTCTGTTCCGGAACCCCTAACCCTTGTTAATAATTGAGTTTACTTTGCGAGATGGCTGGCCTCCTGCACCACCCCCACCTTAGACCATGTGGGGACTTGGAACTTGTTGCCGTCTTCTGCCCTCTGAGTTATGTAACTTGAAAAGCACTGTCCTAACCTGAAAAAAAGTCTGTTACATTTCTTCTCTTTTGTGTGGAAGGCCCTCTGGTTTGCTTGGAGGTCAGCCTACGGAGCACAGAGGCAGAGACACATTTCCACTGCCAACCCCCTGGGCACTTTCAGAGACAGGGAAAGGATAGGGTGACTGCCAGAGACAGTGCTTTAATTGGATGGGTTTCATAATTAATGTCTCCTTAAGTGAAGACTTCTGTTTAATCTGCCTTTCCAGACCATTTGGTAGAAATTGCAGAGGAACGGAGGGAGAGAACAGCACGTCGTCGTTGGCAGGCAGAGCAGGCGTGGAGGTGCCAGCTCCTTTGTTTAAAGGGGGCTGTTTTCTTCTTCTTCGGGCGCTTGAAGGAGATTTGGGTTTTGTCCACTGGGCTCTGCTGTAGGTGCAGAAGGGCAGCTTTGGGACCATCCTGGTAATTCTTCTGGTCCCTCCCTCCGTTCTCCAGCCTCTCTAACAAAAATGACGTCACCTGACCAAGGTACCCAGCCTTGGAGAGGAGATGAAACTTGGGTACAGTGTTTAAAACTTGCATTTGAAGGGAAAGATGAAAACTGTTCATGTAAATCACTGTTTGGCTTTCATTCCTTGCATGATCCTGCTGCTTGTGGATAACTGACCGTCCACCACCAGTTGGTGCCTGGGGAACTTCTCCCTCGAATCCGCTCTTTCTCTCTTTTTCTTCTTCATTCTGAGCTCTTCTTCCCAGGCAGAGGAGGTCAGGCAGGTACACGTGCGCTTGGGAAGGAGGTGGTGGAGAAAATATGGAATAATGAGCCCTTCTGACTTCGGATTCAGCAATTTAGCATTGGTGCAGTAGGTGGAGTTATTCTCGGAGCCCCGTTTTGAAGATTGCTGTGCAGAAACCCATCTGTGCCACTGGTTGCCAACATTTCTGGTACAAATATTGTCATTTGCTCTTGAGGCAATCTGCTATTTCAGTCCTAGATGCAGTTTTGTAATATGCTGGGCAAAATAGTAGAGAAAAAAATATCTTAAGTGGTGGTATAATCTTCAGTTTCAAAACACTTTAGCAGTGTTTCCAGTAGAGGGTTTGTTCAGTGCGTCTTCTTTTCTCCTTCCCTTGGCTTGTAAACATAATCTAAATTCACTTTTCTTGCCTGCCCTAGCCATGCTTTTCTTGTGCTGACTCTGCACCTCCCTGAAGGAAAGATGGAAGCTTAAGTAACATTTCTTTGAAATAGCACCCTATGAAGGTTTAGCACCCGTTTTGTTCTCTTGATGAGAAAGTAGCTCGGCCAGAAGTTACCTGATTAAAAAAGAAGTCGAACATGATAGCAGACAACCTTTTCCCCGCCTATGTTCTTCCCAGGCCCAGATGGTAAGCCACCTCTCACAGGCCATCGGGGACAAGGCCCTTCTGCTGCCTGCACTGCGTGGGCATTCCCTGAAGGTTTTGAGGGTATTCTCTCCCGGAAACCCTGGGGATGGAACCATGTTCTCTGTCACTGGGCTCTGTCATTAGGCTTTTCCTCGAGAGGGAAAGCGGGTCCTCTAGGAAGAAGTACCTTTCTTTCTGTTTCTGTGGCTTTCTCATTTTTTTCCCCCCAGCCTGACGCACAGTAAGAAATCCATTTTCTAGTATGACTCAGTGTACATGTGTACACACATGACACGAGAGTTTTACAAAATAAAAAAGCTTCCTATTTCGTTAATTAAAAAAAATCGCTAGCCTCCACCCTCCAGATTGGTTTCACTCCTTGATGGATTGTGATCCAGAGTTTTGAGGGCTTTCCCACATTTATTCTTAAAAGACCTTCATGTCGAAGTCACCTTGGAGTTAGGGGGTGAAGGGAATGTCTCTATATATGAAAGACATGGCCTTTGGTCGTGGACTGGGAGGAGGGGTCCCACACTTCCTTGGGCACACAGCCCCTTTTTGGATATTGGTTTTATCTTATACATGAACTTATTAAAAGCATGTGCCAAGTTTCATGTTTGATGCCAAGTGAGTCCATGTGACATCCTAGCCAGGATAACATTGAACTTTTCTGGATATCTTGGTCATCTAGATTTTGCTTTCAACCCTTGAAAACTGGCGGCTGCTTGCATCCACTTTGCTGGATGGGGTTTCAGCTTCTTTTTCTTCTGCAGTACTCTGAGGTTCTCCTGACCTGTGGTCATCTGTGAGCAGAACCTTTGCTCCCATGAAAGTACATTTCACTGGTGATTTCTAGAGCAGATGTGATGTCCGCCCCCACCCTGGAGTCATATGTCAGAAAGGAGAAGGAATTTTAGGTGCTATCAGTGTTTGATAAGGAGTGATTATCTTTTCTCGGCCAGAGCAGAAACCTTGGAAGCGGTGCCGTCAGGCCGCAGTAGGGTCCCTCCCACAGAGTTGCTGGCTGGCCTGTTGGTATCTGCAGCCGTGATCTTGTAAAGACTCCATTGTGAAGTTGGCTGTGTGTGTGTCCAAAGGAAATACTATATATTAAAGAGGAAAGTGGGGGAGGAAAATTCCAGGAAATTGAAAGGTGAGGTTGACACGTCCTCACTCACGAACGATGCTTCTGTTTTTCTTTCTGGGGNTTGTCTTCCTGCGCGTCACAGATAGTGCGTGTTCATAAGTGGAAAGGCTTGTGGCAACCCTGTGTTGAGCAAGTGTGTTGGCACCATTTTTTCAACAGCATTACTTTTAATGAAGGTATATATGTGTATATAGGACACACTGCTATGGCACACTTTAAGTAGACTACAGGATAGTGTAAGCACAACTTCCATGTGGACTGGGAAACCGAGACATTTGCACACCCCACTTAATCGCCACGTTCCCTTTATGGCGGTGGTCTGGAGCCCAGCCATGGTATCTCCAAGCTTGGCATGCAGTTTGCATGGTGGTGGTCTGGAGCCCAACCTCGGTGTCTGAAAGCTTGGCGTGCAGTTTGCGTCCACCCTGCAGGGTTTTCTTAGGTCCCCCTATTTCCCGAGAGTTGGCTAAATTACCAAAATGGGGCCCAGTTTTCTTAGACCCACAGATGACTACAGGAACTGAAGGATGTCTGGGGGCCTCCAGTGTACTTGAAGAGCCTGAAAGGTTAGGGCTGGGCCCGAGTTGCCAGGCCAGCAGGTGACACTGGGCAGAGCCAGGCTTTTTGGCTGCCAGCTCAATGGCCTCCCACTGGACACAAAGTGCATTTTCCCAGCTGCCTGGCCGGCAGAGCCCATGGAAGGCAGTCTTGTCTCCATCCTGCACCCTTGACCGGTGAACCCTTCTCTCAAACTTGAGTGACTTTAGTTGTGGAAAGGGTGGACATTTGGATGATGGTTCTTTGGGAAAGAAAGTTTCTTTTAGGGACGGTAGCTGCTAGGAGTTGTTATGTAAGAAGAGACCCAGGCATCTCAACAAGGAGGAGATTTCCCTGGGTGTGGCGTCTAGGCCATGGTGTGAATTCCTCTTCCCAGGGTTCTGTGTGCATCCTTTGCCTTAGATGTTATTAGTCGTTCCTGGTCAAATCCAATCCCTTGTTGTGTGAAAACAGGTTTTTTGTTTACCCGAGAGAGTCTCTTTTCTGCCACCGTGCTGGAATAGCTCTCTCGGGACAGAGGATGGCTTTCGAATCTGTTACGTTTTTCAGACTTGCTGGAGGGGTTGTAAAATAACACCATTGCTACTGGGAGGAGTTGGGTAGGGGCCGCGAACAGTAGGCAGAGAGAGGCTGCCAGGGATAGAATTGCAGGCTTTTAGTAAAACTTGTTGATTGCAAATTATGGCAGAAGAGTAAGACCTGTGTGTGTCTGCCAGTGAGTTGCCAGTGTTTGCATCTTCGCCTGTTCCCACACGCCCCTCAGACACCTGTCACTTCTGCTCTCAGCCCAGTCATGCCCCAGTGACCAGCCCCAGGAGTCTGGCGGCCTGCCCCCGAGCTGGGAGCGGGATCACTCCTGCATGCCTCTGCTGCTGACACCCAGGAGCACATGCCTTCTCTCTTAACTTCAGGTGGAGCCACCGTGGGCTCTGAAACCAAATGAACTCAGAGGGTTGTGTTTATCTATTCTGATTTATTTAGGAGGCAGCAGCACCCATGACTTGACTTCTGTTACTGGTTAATTAACCAGGCTAGAACATGTTTCCTTTTTACAAATTGAATGCTGAAAGAGTAACAGAGACCAAATATTTTACAACATGGGATCCTTGAATTTGACTCTGAAATATACCATATTTTGTTTTGCAGCAACTTCCGGTTTTGGTGACACTGAAGTGCTTTCTATTATTAGCAAGTTTTGAATTTTAAGTACATTGAAATGGAAATGAAAGTTGGTTCTAAAAATAACACTGACTGCTTATGTAATTTTTTTTTTTTCTCTTTTAAATTCCATGTTGCTGTGGGTGAGGATGGCCTTGATTGGGAAGAAAATGCAAATTTCATGCCAGTCTTTTCTTGTTCAGAGTGAATGAGAACTGGATGGAACTGTGTGTGAGAATAGGTGGGAGTATTTGAGGGTTCTTTTAGTGTTGGGTACTCTTGTGGTCTTTTCCTGATGACCTGCCCTGACTGATTGTCCCCTGGGCTGTTGGTGCCAATGGAATTTCTGAATCCCCGTCTTGTTGACAGTGATGGAGCTGCCTTTGATTTTACCGAGGAAGGCTCCTTCCTTGTGGGTTCTGAATTCTCTAGAGTAGGGTGGTTGAGGACTGCTCTGATGAGGCTCCTGCCTTCTACCGGGGTGGCCTGAGGAGGTTCAGTGGATAATTAGACGGAAATGATCACACTGCTCGCTAGCTCCTTTCTAGCCAGTGTCTTCTTTGGGTGTCTTTCTGCCTTGGAGTAAATTCCCCTCATTCAAGTATAAGATGAAAGTGTTACTTGTTTAGTCATGTCCCACTCTTTGCGACCCCATGGACTGTAGCCCGCCGGGCTCCTCCATCCATGGGATTCTCCAGGCAAGAATTCTGGAGTGCAGTGGGTTGCCATTCCCTTCTCCAGTGGATCTTTCGTACCCAGGGATCGAACCCGGGTCTCCAGTGTTGCAGGCAGGTTCTTTACCATCTGAGCTGCCAGGGAAGCCCCTTCCAAAGCTTAAGAGAGTCTTTCCCCTGGACTTTGGGGTTCTGTGAACATCGTCTGCTTCTAGTGGCAGTTGTGTAGGGTTTAACCCCCTCAGTTTTACTTGGATTTTAGATAACTCGGGAAAATGAGAAGGAGGGCAGAGAACTTTGTTTCACTGGCGACATCACTTGGCTTATCCAGCATTAGCTGAATCAAGACGTAATAATGAAAGTAGAGGTCCTTTCTCCATATGTACCTGACCTTCCTGAGAAGTATAGGCATGGAATTATCATCAAAGCCTGTCTGAGAGGAGGAAGAGTGGGAGATTTAGCACTCCCTAATCCTCCACTCTTGGTTTCTTTAGGATTAAATTAACAAGTATTTAAATGTAGGGCTTCTGTTCCGGAACCCCTAACCCTTGTTAATAATTGAGTTTACTTTGCGAGATGGCTGGCCTCCTGCACCACCCCCACCTTAGACCATGTGGGGACTTGGAACTTGTTGCCGTCTTCTGCCCTCTGAGTTATGTAACTTGAAAAGCACTGTCCTAACCTGAAAAAAAGTCTGTTACATTTCTTCTCTTTTGTGTGGAAGGCCCTCTGGTTTGCTTGGAGGTCAGCCTACGGAGCACAGAGGCAGAGACACATTTCCACTGCCAACCCCCTGGGCACTTTCAGAGACAGGGAAAGGATAGGGTGACTGCCAGAGACAGTGCTTTAATTGGATGGGTTTCATAATTAATGTCTCCTTAAGTGAAGACTTCTGTTTAATCTGCCTTTCCAGACCATTTGGTAGAAATTGCAGAGGAACGGAGGGAGAGAACAGCACGTCGTCGTTGGCAGGCAGAGCAGGCGTGGAGGTGCCAGCTCCTTTGTTTAAAGGGGGCTGTTTTCTTCTTCTTCGGGCGCTTGAAGGAGATTTGGGTTTTGTCCACTGGGCTCTGCTGTAGGTGCAGAAGGGCAGCTTTGGGACCATCCTGGTAATTCTTCTGGTCCCTCCCTCCGTTCTCCAGCCTCTCTAACAAAAATGACGTCACCTGACCAAGGTACCCAGCCTTGGAGAGGAGATGAAACTTGGGTACAGTGTTTAAAACTTGCATTTGAAGGGAAAGATGAAAACTGTTCATGTAAATCACTGTTTGGCTTTCATTCCTTGCACGATCCTGCTGCTTGTGGATGACTGACCGTCCACCACCAGTTGGTGCCTGGGGAACTTCTCCCTCGAATCCGCTCTTTCTCTCTTTTTCTTCTTCATTCTGAGCTCTTCTTCCCAGGCAGAGGAGGTCAGGCAGGTACACGTGCGCTTGGGAAGGAGGTGGTGGAGAAAATATGGAATAATGAGCCCTTCTGACTTCGGATTCAGCAATTTAGCATTGGTGCAGTAGGTGGAGTTATTCTCGGAGCCCCGTTTTGAAGATTGCTGTGCAGAAACCCATCTGTGCCACTGGTTGCCAACATTTCTGGTACAAATATTGTCATTTGCTCTTGAGGCAATCTGCTATTTCAGTCCTAGATGCAGTTTTGTAATATGCTGGGCAAAATAGTAGAGAAAAAAATATCTTAAGTGGTGGTATAATCTTCAGTTTCAAAACACTTTAGCAGTGTTTCCAGTAGAGGGTTTGTTCAGTGCGTCTTCTTTTCTCCTTCCCTTGGCTTGTAAACATCATCTAAATTCACTTTTCTTGCTTGCCCTAGCCATGCTTTTCTTGTGCTGACTCTGCACCTCCCTGAAGGAAAGATGGAAGCTTAAGTAACATTTCTTTGAAATAGCACCCTATGAAGGTTTAGCACCCGTTTTGTTCTCTTGATGAGAAAGTAGCTCAGCCAGAAGTTACCTGATTAAAAAAGAAGTCGAACATGATAGCAGACAACCTTTTCCCCGCTTATGTTCTTCCCAGGCCCAGATGGTAAGCCACCTCTCACAGGCCATCGGGGACAAGGCCCTTCTGCTGCCTGCACTGCGTGGGCATTCCCTGAAGGTTTTGAGGGTATTCTCTCCCGGAAACCCTGGGGATGGAACCATGTTCTCTGTCACTGGGCTCTGTCATTAGGCTTTTCCTCGAGAGGGAAAGCGGGTCCTCTAGGAAGAAGTACCTTTCTTTCTGTTTCTGTGGCTTTCTCATTTTTTTCCCCCCAGCCTGACGCACAGTAAGAAATCCATTTTCTAGTATGACTCAGTGTACATGTGTACACACGTGACACGAGAGTTTTACAAAATAAAAAAGCTTCCTATTTCGTTAATTAAAAAAAATCGCTAGCCTCCACCCTCCAGATTGGTTTCACTCCTTGATGGATTGTGATCCAGAGTTTTGAGGGCTTTCCCACATTTATTCTTAAAAGACCTTCATGTCGAAGTCACCTTGGAGTTAGGGGGTGAAGGGAATGTCTCTATATATGAAAGACATGGCCTTTGGTCGTGGACTGGGAGGAGGGGTCCCACACTTCCTTGGGCACACAGCCCCTTTTTGGATATTGGTTTTATCTTATACATGAACTTATTAAAAGCATGTGCCAAGTTTCATGTTTGATGCCAAGTGAGTCCATGTGACATCCTAGCCAGGATAACATTGAACTTTTCTGGATATCTTGGTCATCTAGATTTTGCTTTCAACCCTTGAAAACTGGCGGCTGCTTGCATCCACTTTGCTGGATGGGGTTTCAGCTTCTTTTTCTTCTGCAGTACTCTGAGGTTCTCCTGACCTGTGGTCAGCTGTGAGCAGAACCTTTGCTCCCATGAAAGTACGTTTCACTGGTGATTTCTAGAGCAGATGTGATGTCCGCCCCCACCCTGGAGTCATATGTCAGAAAGGAGAAGGAATTTTAGGTGCTATCAGTGTTTGATAAGGAGTGATTATCTTTTCTCGGCCAGAGCAGAAACCTTGGAAGCGGTGCCGTCAGGCCGCAGTAGGGTCCCTCCCACAGAGTTGCTGGCTGGCCTGTTGGTATCTGCAGCCGTGATCTTGTAAAGACTCCATTGTGAAGTTGGCTGTGTGTGTGTCCAAAGGAAATACTATATATTAAAGAGGAAAGTGGGGGAGGAAAATTCCAGGAAATTGAAAGGTGAGGTTGACACGTCCTCACTCACGAACGATGCTTCTGTTTTTCTTTCTGGGGGGAAAAAAAAAGAAAGAAAAAGAAACAACAATGATTTAAAATTTGATCTTAGAACACAGTGGCTTTTATCCGTAACCATATAATTATATTTTTAATCATCCTTTTTAAACTGTCTGTGAAATAACATCATACCAGTAAGTTGCCTTATATTATCTGGTGTTAGTGACTGCAAAGCACCACTAACACGGTGTTTCTCAGACTTGCCTGTCAGATGAGATGCTTGTTAAGAATATTCTGGGATTTCAGTTTCGTCCTGTTGAATCAGAATCTCTTGGAATGACACAGTTGAGTTATTTTCTTAGAATATTAGAACTGAAAGAAGGAATGTTGGACATGAAGCTAGTCCAAGTGTTCTCAAACTTTGTGACACTCAGTATTATAACTTTTTAAATTTTTAAAAGGTTTTTTTGATGTGGACTGTTTTAAAAGTCATCATTGAATTTGTTACAGTGTTGGTTCTGTTTTATGGGGGTTTTTTGGCCATGAGGCTTGTGGGATCGTAGCTCCCCAACCAGGGATCAGATCCACACCCCTTGCATAAGAAGGTGAAGTCTTAACCAGTGGACTGCCAGGAGGTACCAGTACTAGGGCTTTTTAAAGTACAGAGCCCTGGGCCCCACTCCGAACTTGCTGGATCCCAGCCTCTGAGCCACAGGCTTTAGGGCTTCAGTTTTCAACACGCTTCCTAGAAGTCGCCGGTCATTAGTCTGGAGTGGTAACCATTCATCATCTCTTCCGACTCCTTCAGGAAAGGTAAATTGGCTTGATGTGCTTGGTTATTGGGCTGGGAAATAGCAGCGCAGAAGTCCTCTTGTGCTGTCTATTGATTCACTCAGATAACACTCACATCTCAGGTCCTGCCTGGGTAGGTAAGCGCTGGCAGTTTCGAGATGAGTGAGTGGGGTGCCTGCCCTGGAGCATGTGGACTCGGCCTTTCCAAAGGGTGAGGGCATGAGAATTTGGGGGCGCTTTTTCACACTGTGTCCAGTGCCATCCTAGCTCTCAAGTGGGGTCAGAAGGCATAGGGCACCAGCTCACCTTCGTTTATTGACTGCAGCCCCCTCCCTTTGTCTTTGGCTTACAACTGTATGAAGTAGTCCCAACGTCTAGAAGTACACAGAGGCTAGGATAGTCGGTGTTCTTGCCTGGGAAATCCCGTGGACAAAGAAGCCTGGCAGGCTGCAGTTCATGGGGTTGCAAAAGAGTTGGACACAACTGAGCGACTAAACGGCAACATTGCACACGCCACCACGCGGGTTTAACAGATGCCACCTACCTTGCTCGGTGCCCCTCCCTCCCCAGAGGCGGCCACTGCTTCAGAGGTGGGCTGTTGGCTTTCTTAGAGAAGCCTGCCCCCTGGCTAGGCTGATGTATGAGGGCCCATAAGTCCTGTATAGTCACCCCTCCCCCCGTTTACATTTATGTAAATGTTGTCAATGTAGGTACCATTCTGCAACTTTTTTTTTTTTAATCAGCATTGTGTGTTTGAGATGGAGCCATTGTTATTACATGACCTGACACGGCCCCATACTTAACAGTAAAATCAGGAAATTGAAGCCAGACAGCTTGAAAACCTTCTTAAAGGAAAAAATGCGAGAAGGTGTGGGTGGGTGGAAGAGAGTTTCTGTTGAATTTTTAGTATAGAACTTTTGTCATTTATGGGAAAATAGTCGACTTGAATCAGGCACTATTTTGAATAGCCCAGTATCAACTTAATGAAAATTAATTGCGTGTTATATGAAAAGTTCAGTGTTTTTATTTACTATGGGTGTAGTTAACTGCAGTTTGGCTCCAGACAGGTGAAAGTTAAAATTTGTGGTATAAAACAGGAAGCAGATGGGGGCTAATTAAAGTTCTGTTGATGATAAAAAGGATGACTGATCAAGGAGCAGCTGGCTTCCCAATTTAAACACAATTTGTACAATTGTATGAGGACAGCCCTGCACAAGTTCTCTTGACTGTCTTTCCAAGGTGAAGGAATGTGTTTCAGCAACAAGTGTGAGGGCTGTTGGACTCTATTTTTGTTCACTTTTTTTTTTTTTTTTTAATGCCTCCAAACAGTTTCTCCTCAGGATTTATCCACGATGAAGGAAGGTGTCACAAAACACAGCTGAGATGTTCCGTGGTGCTCCATCCACTCCAGACACCTCTTACGCTCTGCTGCTGCTGCTACTAAGTCGCTTCAGTCGTGTCCGACTCTGTGCGACCCCATAGACGGCAGCCCACCAGGCTCCCCTGTCCCTGGGATTCTCCAGGCAAGAACACTCTGGAAAAGCCCAAATGCCTTTCTGTATTCTCTGAGGACATGCCCAAGCACTTGATTTGATTCGATTTTCGTATTTCTCCAGCACCCTCTCCTGCTGGGTTTCAGAATGTAGGTGCCCATGTCTCACTAACTACATTACCCTTGTGTGTCTGTGTGTAAAAGTGACAGTGTTAGTCACTCTTTGCGACCCTGTGGACGGTAGCCCACCAGGCTCTTCAGTCCGTGGAATTCTCTGGGCAAGAATACTGGAGTGGGTTGCCATGCCCTTCTCCAGGGTATTTTCCCAATTTAGAGATGGAACCTAGGTCTCCTGCATTATAGGCGGATTCTTTACCATCTGAGCCACCACGTCTGTGTGTGAACAAGGGCTAAGGAGTAGTTTGGTGACTTGAAGCGTCTTTGAGCTTCTGGCTGAACTTACTTTGCTTGGTCGTACCCTGGATGACTTTCACCTTCAAGTGACAGCCTCTTTTGTTGCTACTGCTAATAATGGTTGGATCAACATTAAGACCCAGTGCCCAGGGATGTGTTTTGGCTAGAAAAATGTACCGGTACTTGGTTCTCTTTGAGTTACTTTGTGCAGGGTGGTGACTTGAGGTTTGCCTTGCCTGTGTTCAGAGGCTCGACGTTTGCTTGACATTTTGTGTTTATAAGTGCTTTGTGTGATTATCTCATTTTAATTATTATGAAAACTCTTTTGAAGTGGCAGCTGCTGTCCCCATTTTGCAGATGAGGCAATTAAAGAAGCATGGAGAGTTGAAGTGACTCATCCAAGGTCACATGTTCACTCAGTGCTCGGACTGGGTTGTTAGAATCTAGTTTTGTATGACAGCAGGCTCAGGTTCTCTGGCCCAGCCACCATGTTTGACTGGTTTTGTTATAGAACTTGTTTTTTTCTACTTCCTGCTTAAGGAAAGAACTATTGTTTCCTGAAAAAATTAAAAAAATCTTAGGATATAGTTTGTGAACTTCATTTTATTTGATTATGAAAATATTTGTGTGTATGTGTGGTCTGATACAGGTCTTGACACTTGATAGGAAATCAGTTTTTTTGAATGAACAAATGAAAGAGGAACAGGCAGAGTCTTTTTTGGTCTTACCCCCCAGAGGAAGTAGCTTTATTCTGATTTTGAAAGTTACATGTGCTCTTTCTTTTAACAACAGCAAAAAGACAACGTACAGCTAGAAAGTAAAGATCCCCGTTGCCTTCACCACTGAGAGACATCATTATGTCGTTGAGATTGTCTTGTAGAAGAAATAGTTGACCATACAGATTCCATGTAACTGGCAGTGAAGGTCACCATTGATACTAGCTACAAATAGCATGCACTGGAGGTTTCAGGGACATGATCGTTGACATTCATCGTCAAATGTCCGTAAATAAACCCTCCAATCCTAGCTGCTGCTTTTGCCCAGGCTGGTTCTGCAGTAGTTCTGCTCACACCTTGTGCTAACGAGGCGAACCCGTGTGCAGCTTCCTCTCCGCCGGACTCTGTTTCCATGACCCTGGAAACTGGCTCCCTGCTCACGTCGTGGTTCTTACCCAGTATGGTGTCACGGCCAGGGCTAGGGTATGTTTTCCTGACCTAGGAGACTTCTTAAGAATCAAATCATTTTCTCCATTCCCCTGTCTTCTGAGCANTGTGCAGCTTCCTCTCCGCCGGACTCTGTTTCCATGACCCTGGAAACTGGCTCCCTGCTCACATCGTGGTTCTTACCCAGTATGGTGTCACGGCCAGGGCTAGGGTATGTTTTCCTGACCTAGGAGACTTCTTAAGAATCAAATCATTTTCTCCATTCCCCTGTCTTCTGAGCAGATCGGCTTATCACGCTCTCCTCCTGTTATCTCCTCCCCTCCTTCCTCCTCCTGTACCTTGTGTTTGCCTTCTTCCTCCCACGGAAGCGTTCAGGAGGGGTGGGAGGGGTTCGGAACTGAAATGAGAGTGGGCTCATTCTGGCCCCTTGGGAAGTCTGCCTTGTGATTCGTTGAAGATGTTGGTTCTTACTGTGAGGTCGTGGGCGAGTCTGTGCGGGACCTGCACTCTTGAGTCTCCTGGCCTGCTCGGCAGAGTCTGTGTCTCCCCTGTGTCCTTCAGAGAGGGAGGGTTCACCGAGCACCCGGGCTTCCCGGGGCACCTGGGACAGCTGTGCTCTTTGGGAGGCAGCTCAGCTGCTTTTGGGCAGCCTGCCCTTCCACCGTGGGCGTGATCCTGAGACCTCACAAGTGCACAGTACTCGTGTCCTTCCTAAAGACGCTGTACCCAGCTCAGCTCCTCTCTGGAGTTAGGACAAAGCAGAGAGACACAGGAGATGAAATTTGTCCAGAGTCGTCTATACAGAGATAGAGCNCAGCCTGCCCTTCCACCGTGGGCGTGATCCTGAGACCTCACAAGTGCACAGTACTCGTGTGCTTCCTAAAGACGCTGTACCCAGCTCAGCTCCTCTCTGGAGTTAGGACAAAGCAGAGAGACACAGGAGATGAAATTTGTCCAGAGTCGTCTATACAGAGATAGAGCCAGACCTTCACTCCCTTGACCACTGTCTTGCCAGTCGACCGGCATTTCCCAAAGTCTGTGCCTGCCGCTAAACGTTGGTTTCACAGCGTGGTCTGTCAGGAAGTGTCAGAGACGTGGGGGGTGCACGTGATCACACCCACAGAACAAACAAAAGGTCTGCGTTAATGAAGGCTGTTGTGTTCTGCTTTGTGTTGCTTTTGTGTATGAACATGAAGTTACGTATTAAAGGCTCTGAAAACCCTGCAGTTGGGGGTCCAGTGTAAGGTGAGGGGCCCTTGCTTTGGCTTGGACTTTGGAGACACTCTGCTTGGCCAGAACGTGCTGCTCTGTCCAGCGTTTACTCTGGAAGGGCTCCAGGGGACCTCCGTGGGGAGAGGGACACCTCACCTTTGGAGAGCTGGAGGAATAGAGCTTCTGGAATAGAGCATCTCCCCTGGGGGTGGGGGTGGGGGAGTCGAGGCTGGCTGTGGGGAGTCCTGTCTGTCACCTTGTCATTGTCAGCAGTTCAGCTGGAGCTGTGTGGAGCAGGACTTGAACCAGAACGCAGGAAGGGTCTCAGTCACTAGGATCAGCGCTCCAGGCCCGCATGTCAGGGTTGTTAGGTAAAGATTCATGAACTGTAGCCTGGGTGACAGCTGTGCTGTTTGGCAAGGACGGGCTGCAGAAACCTGGACCCAGAGCAGCGTGCCACTGCCTTTTGGCAGGTGTTGGACCAGGCCCGTTCCCTGAGGGAGGCTCTGTGTGTCCGCATCCCTCCCCCAGCTCGTCCTTAATATCCAGTATTCAGCTTGGCCACTTTTTGCTGCTCTCCGGAGATTGCCCCCCGGGGGTGGGGAGCACGGTGGAGGTGTGAGTGGCAGATCCCGCATCCCTCTCGCCTATCAGTCAGCCCTCTGCTTTGGGAGAAGCAGAGCTTCTTAGCAGAACTCTTCTGTTTTGAGAGAAATTGTTCCAGCCAGGCAGGAATGATTGAATATTTTGCACCGAAATCTCAAACTAAGGAAGCAAGTCCAACTTCTGAGACCCGACCCTTGGGCAGTATACTTGATGTTCTTTCTTTCCTTCCTTCCTCCGTCCCTCTCCCCCTGCCCCCTTCTCCCCGCTCCCCCTTCCCGCCTTCCCTCCTTTCTCTGGGTCTCTTTCTTTCTGTCCTAGTTTCTTCCCTCTTTCATCCTCACCTCAGTTAAGCTGTTCCAGGAGTTGAATGTAGATGGAAAGTTCACATAAAGTATTTTAAAATCCAAAAGATAGAAACTCCGAATCGGTGAACGTGCTTAGTTTGGTTCTGTTTATTTTCGTGGGGAGAATAGAATGATCCCACGAGGAGCCACAGTTGGGAGAAACGCGCCATGAAATAGATGGGGCGTTAACAACGAAAGGTGTGGTGCTTCTCAGCAAGTGCTCCTTAGCCGCCGAAGGGAAGGGAAGCACACGGAGGCCAGGGCCCCTGGGCTGTGGAAGAAGAAAGCTCGGTGGAGTCTGCCGAGGGAGGGCTTTTATTCAGAATCATGTACTTGTATAGTCAAACTCTGACTGGATAGTTCACCACTGAACATTAAGTTGCCAAGATTTAGACCTTTTTCGTGTGTCTGTGGGTTGGGGGACGGTGTATGTTCCACAGTAATGGAGGTGATGTGTGATGTGTGGTGGAGGGAATGTGTTTGGGGGGAAAACGCCATCTCTTTATCCTCACACCACTGCCGTCCAGCCACGGGTTGGCCTTGGCCCTGGATCTCACACGCACCCACCAGGGTACTGAATAACTGAGTGATCTGTAGCAACTTTATCCCTGTTTATGTTGAACGGTCCATGGTTACATTGTAGGGCATTGTAATTTCCCTTTAGCCTTTCAAAACACCCTGAAAGATGTTATGGTTGAGCCTAGACAATGACCTCAAGAAACAAAAATAAACCTCTCAAAGAGTAAGAACGGCGTTCATATGCCAAAAGTTGTGAACGATGGATAAAACTACGAAAACACAGCAGACTTCACGACTTAACAGAATTTGTTTTCAAAACAAATGGTCCCAGCTCCAGTGTCCTGCCCTTCTCTGACTATGAAAAAAAAATTCATAGTCATATTTCTGAGATCATGCCACAAGTCTTAGAACCACCAAGCAGTGTTAGAATCATGAGAGAAAAAAAAAAAGCCCAGCAGCAGCTATAGAGAGAGAGATGCATGGAGTCCTCAAGGTGATGCTTCTCAGCCTTTCCACACAAGCTGCAGCCGCCTCCGGTTGTGGTGAGGTTGGGGTGATCTGAACCAAGGACAGTTTCCAGGTGAGGAAAGAACCATACCAAAGACAGCACCTTCCCGAGATACTTTTGCTAATCAGCAAGCATTTATGTGCACATAAAAATACAGACCCCCTCACATTCTTAAGTTTTTGGATAATCAGAAATATTAATATCTGCTTTTCGAGTGGGGACACAGTCTCTTTTTCTACCGTTTCATGGGAAGACAGGTTGGCTTGCTCCTCTAGGCTTCATGTCATAACTTTATTCTGATTTTTCATATGATCCCCTGAGCATTGCCTGTGGGATGAAACACAAGCTCCTAGCTCGTTTTTATTGATAAAAAGTCCCTTCTCATCTTGTTTCCCCCTCTTTCGGCATCTGAACTCAAACACGGCCACACTTACCCCTTCTTTGTCTTCCAGACACGTTTTTAGTGCTTTTCACAAACTTCTCTACACACTGAGCATTTTAGTACTGTGATTCAGTAAGAGAAAACTTACTGTTAGATTGTAAGTCACTTGCCCAGGGTTGTTCAGGTTTGGATTTGAATCCAGCTTTCTCGGGTTTTGGAACTCGTTCTATAGTGTGGTGGTGCTGGTTTAGTTGCGAAGTCATGTCCAACTCCTGCGACCCCATGGGCTGCAGCCTGCCAGGCGCCTCTGTCCGTGGGATTCTCCAGACAAGAATACAGAGTGGGTTGCCGTTTCCTTCTCCAGGGGATCTTCCCAACCCAGGGCTTGAACTCCAGTCTCCTGCATTGGCAGGCAGATTCTCTACCACGGAGCCACCTGGGAGGCTGTTACATAGTATACCCGTCACCTTTCACTTGTTTCTGCACACACGTCGAGAACCCCCTTCTCTCTTATCCAGAGGTCTGACTCTTGCCTTTCTTCTTGCCCCAGTTCCAGGTTAGGGTCTTTCCTTCCTTGTTTTGAGCTTGTGGCTCCTTTCGTTTGTCAGCCTGGGAGGCATATGTTACTTTGCTTTTCCATGTACCTAGTATACAGTAGAGGCCCAATAAATACTTGTGGAATGAAAATGACGTTGTAGAAGACCCTGGTTTATGTTACTGATACGGAAATGGAAATGTTAATTTCTGAGGTTGTCTGGATTTAAATAGTTTGCAGTAGACCCACTTCAACTAAGCTTTGCTTGATTTCTTGATAAATTTTGGATGGAGTTTTAAATGATAAAAATAAAGGTAAGAGTTTATCTTCCATTTGTATTTCTAATAAAAATGACTGATTGGGGTCCTGTGATATCCATGGTACCCTGGCCCCTCCATCCCTCCAAGAGCAAAACTGCTCTGGTATCCCCTGGGGCAGAGCTGACTGGACACGTCCTGCTCCAGCCTTGACTGACCTTAGGGTCCTTTTGAAACAGTTGGGTGTCTGTGTAATTAAATAGAAATACAAATAACCCAACCTTGAAGACTCTTGTAAAGAAAATATTTTGTTCTAAAATTGCATGCTACTCCTGCTTAATTTATGGCTACTTCGAGGACCAAAATAGTTGCCCAATGTATTGGAGCCTGTCTTCATTAACTGTTTGATAGAAATGTATCATGGACTCTAAAAATGGTTAAAATATAAAACATCTTACCTTTGGGGTTAGAGCTGCAGTGAAGAATGAGTGTTTCAAACTTAGTTCACCCACTTAAAATTCTAATCTCGCTAACAGTCTTAACTGGGTTGTCAGAATTTGTCTCAATTAGTTTCCCAAGTAATTAAAAAGAAAGGAAATAAACTAATATCAAAGACACCACCTGTTGTTCAGAACAAAGTGAGAGGAGTTGAAATTAGACTTATCTCACTGCTCTTAAGGGTCTAATATGGGTCCAACAACATCCAGAAAATCTTGCTTTTGTTTTAGATGATCAAAGATTTCTAGAAGTTGAAATTTTTAGCATCTTTCACATTTTTAATAATAAATATTGTGTTTTCCCAATGTGCTGTCACTACATTTTCACCATGCTTCTTTGGGTTATATGATGACCAAGTATCGGGCGTCATCTACCTGGCTCAGATTCATATGCAGAAGAAATGGCCTAACTTGGACATGAGTATAAACCTTTACTCTTCTGCGAAGATCCTAATACTGAACCATTTTGGCAAATGCATGGTTTTAACAAAGTGGAGAAAAGGCATCCCAAATGTACTAACATACTGCGGTGATGAATTGTAGCAGTGGTGCAGAGTATACTTGAATGCAGTGGTTCAGAAGAGATACAAAACATTTGTGCCCTGTGCAAGATTCCAGCCACAATGGTTGCCATTCACCGTTCCCTTTTGGGCAAAATTCAGAGAGATAAAATTGAAAACAGTGAGCACTGAAGTTCCTAAGAGGAGTTTAAGGTGTACCACCACAGACTTTGGGCTCGGGCAAGAAGCTCTCATTCTCCACTGGTCTGACTCACCTTAAGAAAACAGTTCATATAATCATTTATTCGTTCTTCCTTTGTCCATTTCCCTCTAGTATTTAAGACAGAGCTTAACTGTTCAAAATTCTCTCCTTGCTTTCTCAACCCAAAACAATGGATATGTGTAGCCAGGGTATTTGAAGAGATCAACACCTCCTAAAAATGATACTCAAAAGTAGCTGTGAGGTTTTGTCTTTGGAGGTTTGTAAACATAGTCTTATGCTTTTAATTCTTGACTTTGTCATTCATGTTTCTAAAGAGGTTATGAGTTCAAACTGCAGTGAGAGTAGAAGGTTTAATACAAGGAGAGGTTTCCAGATGGGCAAGGTTTGCAGTCACTCAATTGGGGATCCTTTTTGTCCTACTTGGGTTTCCCTTGTGATTCAGCTGGTAAAGAATTCGCCTGCAATGTGGGAGACCTGGCTTTGATCCCTGGGTTGAGATTCCCTGGAGAAGAGAAAGGCTGCCCACTCCAGTATTCTGGCCTGGAGAATTCCATGGACTGTATACAGCTCATTTCAGTTGCTCATTGGTGTCCAGCTCTTTGGCACCCCATGGAGAGTCCTTGGGGTCGCAGAGTTGGACACGACCGAGCGACGAGCGACTTTCACTTTTCACTTCACTTTGTCCTCCTTGACTTTCTTTCTGTCTTCTCTCTGGAATATGAACCAGCCTAACTCAGGCTAAGCTCAAAAATAATGGAATCCACAGAAGTCCTAGTAGGATGTCCCCAGGTCATCTAAATCAGGTTCCAGGGCAGCTGGAATGTGGAGCCTTCCAGCCCCCTGAGCCCAGGAAGGTCTCGGTGAAGCACGTTCTCCCAGAGCTGGCCTTATTCTTGACCTGAGGCCTGACTTAGGCTATGGGTCCTTGTGGGCATCCCTTAATGAACGTGTTGCTTCTGGTGGAGTGTCAGTGACTGTGCAGAAGTGAGGGGATCGCTTCTCGGACACAGTTTTCCGAGGTGGAAATGCTGTTCACAGCATAGGTGACAGACACGAGCGGCACCGTGTTGCGGCGGGAGCACCTCGGACAGATACTGCTCAGGTTGGGTGTGGGCCTCGTGCACGGACAAGCTGTGCTGGTGAGAAGGTGCGCTTTGGGGGTGGACACATTAGGAAAGGCCCCAAGGGACCCGTACATGTAGGCACTTAGGTAACTTAACTGAAAGCTGCATTTCTGATGTGTTTTGGTGGTTCTCTTGGGGTCTCTTGGAGAAGGAAATGGCAGCTCACTCCTTCTTGCCTAGAGAATCCTGTAGACGGAGGAGCCTGATGGGCTGCTGTCCATGGGGTCACGCAGAGTCGGAGACAACTGAAGCAACTTAACATGCATGCATGCATGCATGAAGGAAATGGCAGCCCACTCCAGTGTTCTTGCCTGGAGAATCCCAGGGACGGGGGTCACACTGAGTCGGACACAACTGATGTGACCTAGCAACAGCAGCAGCTTGGGGTCTCTGAACTGGCACGGGTCCTGCTGGTGCTGACGCAGCCTTTGTTGTTTGGAAGGAAGGAAGGTGTGGGGAGTAGGGCTGTGGCCTGTTCACTGAGGTGGATCCCTGCCGTCTGCATGGCGAGGGCACTGCTCTGGCTAGCCCAGTCTCCCGTGGTGGGTGGAATTTTGCTTTATCTTAAAGTAAATGGGCCCAGTGTTTTTGCTTGTATTGGGTCAGTCCGTGAATATTTGTAACTATTTGAGTTGGGACAAGCTCTGAAGAGTTGTTTTGGGTGGCCCCACAACAACGTGCACTTAAGAAATCATTGTTGCTTTATCCCTTAGCCAGAATGATGGCCGAAAGTGGGTTTCAAGATTCCGTATAACCGAGAAAACGTTCCGTTGCAAATAATGTGTGAGTCAGAGTGGCGTATTTTATTGCAACTTGCTGTTCCTTTTGCAATCTAGATTTATCATATTTGAATTCCAAAATAGAAAAAAAAATCCATATAAACCTAGATTTTGTACTTTGTAATTCCGTTTACTGTGCGTACCAGTTCTTCGTAAGTAGATTATGCATTCAGTGGATTCATCTTTTTCTAGCATTTTCTAGACAGTGAACATATTAACATATTTAGGGTAAAAGGCAATTAAAGACAGTACATCCTATCGGTGGGATATTATCCTGCAGATTCTAATCTGTCCCAAGTTTCAACATATTGCCTTTACATTCGTAAAGCTTTTTGTTGGTTCTTGTAAGCAGTTTAGGTGCACACCTTGGATAAACATTTACTTAACGTGAACAGGTTTAATGGGCTCATCACTAACTTTGACCAAATACTTTGAAATTCACCAAGTTCTCTTTAGAAGAATTTAAGATGGATCAAACTCATGCTATATGTGAAGTTTCACTGTATGCTCGATTTAAATTCCTCACCAGAAGAGAGTAAGTAAATCCTAATGTATTCTTAGGTTTTTGGTTTTGACTTCGTTTTGCCTCATTCTGGTAGCCAAATACGTAAGGTAGTTAATTGCATTTGTAAAGCAGCATGTTTATAGAGCCATTGCAGATTCGAAAAATGGTATGGCCTATAAAATAGACAAAGACTTTCATTAGGCAAATGGAAAAATCGCTTCAACAAATGAGTTTCCTCTTAATATGCTGTTCTGGTAGGGCCTTATGTGTTTGAAGCAGCATTAGGCAAGAGCAGCAAAAAAAACACACCTCCCCATTCTGGGTAGTTAACTAAAAAGACCTTTCAGAAAGGAAGGGGTCCTTCAGGTCAGGCGACAGGCAAAGTGGGGAGTGGTGGTTCCCTGCCATGGACTTGGCAGTGCCCTCCAGCCTCTGTGCCTCCCTGGGCAAGCAAATGAGTGGGTTAAAGGGCCGGGGCTGCCTGCTTGCCGCACTGGAACTAAATTAATCCCAGGAGAAACCAGCTCTACTTTGAAATCCTTAGTAGCCGACACATCCCTTCCCCACCCCACCCCCCTTTTTGAGGCATTTAAGAGAGTTTTAGCTAAATGAAGTTTAGTCTCTGTATCTCCACCCCCGGGACCTTGTTAGCCAGGGGTGATGACATTCACCTGAGAGTCGGCCTTGTTGGCTCCCATGGCAACCTCCGGCCCAAGCGTGTGACTGTGGGAGGCGGTTTCTGTTTTCCAGGCTTTGCTTAAGCAGGGCTCCACGTCAGCCGCTCCTGTGGAGACTGCACCTGGACAGGGGGGTTCAGGTGCATGCCTCAGCATCTGGAACAGAGGGAGGTGCCTGCCTCTGAGGCTCCGAGCTCACCTGGGCTGTTGGGGCTTTGCCTCTTGGAGTTCGTAGCTTCTGCTTGTGTGTAGAACGCAGGACATGGCGTAGCGTGGGTCTTCACATCCTGAAAATCAATGGCTGTGCCCTTCCTTTCATGAAATACAGCCTTCTGACACACAGTTTCCCTTTGAGGCACAGCATGGGGGAACACGGTGCTTCTTTGTAATTACGACCTTCAGAGGAGCCAAAGCTTGACATAGTTTTAATATCATCAAGTAAAATTTCTGTTCCATCCCGAAGATTTTTTCATAAGTCCTCAATATCTGACGTTAGTGGCTGATTTACCCTGAAACACTGAGGCTTCTGGCGAATACGAGCTTATTAAGAATCAGGCCAATTGTGGAGCATTGCCTGGTTCTCTGTTGCAAGGCTTCCTCCTTGGCCAGTGTGGGAAGAGATGAGGAAGCGAGCTGCCCTCTCCTATTTGCCATCCCGAATGCAAGCTGTTCATCGGCTGGCGGTGTGCACGCCTCTCTCCTTGAACAACCTTGTGGACAACACAGGTTCTGACAGGGATCACCCCCAAAGCTGATCGAGCACAGTAGTTAAACGATCCAGATCTCTACCTTTAAAGTCCTCTTCAGGGGCGAGAACAATTTCTCTGTCAAAGAAGGGTTGCAGCTCGGTTGCAAGGACATGGAAACAGCCTCAGGAAGGCTGGCTGCCTTGTTGAACAGGAAGTCTGTGATGAATGGTTTTTAATCAAGTTGTAACCATTCACGATGGCCAAAAAATTCCTGTTTATACATCCCTTTACTTCCTATCACAAAATAGCCAACCTTCATTTCCCCGCTTTGTGCCAGGTGATTCTTTGAACGCTCTCCGTGGAGAGGATGCCGTTCCGTCCCCAGTGATCCTGTCCATCCCCAGCGATCCTGTGTCACAGCGGTGCTGTGTCACGGGTGTCAGGACATGGGGAGGCCAGGAGCCCATGGTGCAGCCTTGGAGTCTGCCTCCTGAGATGTTACATTTGCCTTTTTGGTTCCGTTTCACGTGAGAGCATAGTCTGCCATATGCTTTTTTTTTTTAGTAGAAGCTGATGTAATGTAGTCATATTTTCCTTCCTTTGAAATGATTTGAGTCAGAGATAAAGCTGCTTTTGGAGCTCAATGTGCACCTATGGCCGTTGGAGAATGTGTAGCTGAGATTGGTTTGGTCTGGGGGAGGGCCACTGCGTGTCCTTGACTCTGATTTTGCGGTTCTTCTAGGGCTTCTGCACCACGTGGTTCCTGCCGTTTGTAAATGAGCTTTCCATCTGCATTTTAATCTTTCCGAACTCTGTTTTCCCTAATACAAAATAAGGGTGTGAGGACAGGTGACCTTCCCAGGACTTTCCGGCTCACAAGTTTAATGAGGCTGTGAGGCCTCCGTCCACAGAGGTTCCCGGGGAAGCGCGAATCCTCGTGCAGACTGGGGCCCACTGATCGCAGGCAAGAAGGACAGGTTTCGGGGAGGTGAGACCAGCTTTCCAAAAGAGCTGGGTGCCATAGCCTAACAGGAACGTGTGTAGTAGGTCAAGCTCGCCACAGCAGATCCACCGTTACAGCACTTTCCAAAATTGAGTGCACATGCTTCGATTGGTAACTTACGTCTATCACCATCACCTGTAAAAAAGGATGGGCAAAAAGGTCACGTTTCCTTCTGTTTGCAAGCAGCATGCATTACTTTACAGAGTTGTTGTTTTATTAGCACCTCTGACGGGAACTCTGCTGAACAGAGATTATTCCTACTTTCTCCTTAGTTTGTTTTCACTCTTGGAAGTGCAGGAAGGGATGTGTAAAAAGCGAGGAAGCAGGAGGAGGGGCCACGTCCATGCCGGGAGCCTACAAAGCCATCGCACACACAGAGTTCACAGGGATTTGAGAAAACACGCTGGGAAAAATCTAGTTTGTCTCGCATTTTTGAAAGAATTTCTAGAATTTCTGGAACAACAAGTCCATTTAGTCATGTGTTCCAGTGTCTGGGTTTGACTTCTCTTTGGCTGGCTGGCCGACTGTTGCTCACATCCACCCTCTTGCAGGGCGATGGGCAGTTCTGGGCTGTGGGGCCTCTGAGGGCCTTTCCATTCTCCTTGTGGGTTCCCACAGCCTCTTTGCACATGCTTTCCCCAAGGCAACACTCACATCTAAAATTCACACTTCAGCTGCTCTGGTTTCCTGCCACGAAGAGTAGCCAGTTAGGATTAAAAACAAATGATATTTTGTAAATTTATTACCCGTTGAGGCAGATAACGAGCTTTCTAAACTAGTATTTGTAAACAGAATTATTTCCGCTCCCTCAAGGATGCACACAGGTAACCTCAGTCTTAAGTAAATATGTTCCTGTGATTCTTCTTAATGATGGTGAAGCCAAAACATGGTTTTTCCAGCCGGCAGTGGTGTTGCATGCAGAGACATTTTGCAGGAGATTCTTTTTCTGAGCCTCAGCGCTCCCATTTTCAAAATGGGGCCGATGATAAGCTGCCTTACAGGACTCTTCCAAGGATAGAATGAGACCTAATGTATTGAAAGCAGTTTGTAAGTGCTGAAGTAAAATCCAGGTGTAAAATGTGAAGGCCCAGGGGATCCTGAGCGGGATGTATTCAGCTTTAAGTTGCTGGTTTTGTTTTTGGTTGAACACAAAGACCAGAGTAGTCTTAGAGTGCCCAGCAGAAATTGGGGTGAAGAGTGGCGGCTGAGAGGTGGTGGTCTCATTCTCATAAAAGGATAATTTAACTATTATAGTAATATAGCTGTAAAGGAATAAGGAGAATGAGACCGATGTTTGTAATATGGGTGAGTTGCTGAGACACAGCCATTGTCCCAGTCAGAACAGCGGCTGCTATCAGTTGAGCTAAGGGCGTCTGTTATCTCATTTAATCTTGAAAACAGCCTGTAAATGTAAGATCTGTTCATCTGTCCAATAGATGCTTCGGTGGTAGAGCTGTGAGAGAACAGTGCCCAAGAAGACAGCCCAGGTCTCCACGCTCCTGGAGCTCAAAGGGTTGTGGGAAGCCAGACAGAGCAGAGTTGCGCTTGTGGCGGGCAAACCAGGCCCTGTGTTAGCTGAAGAATGGGATGGGCTCTCGGGAAATGCTTTCAGAAGAGAGAGACAGTTGGGCTGAGACAGAAGTGTCAGGGTGGGGTGGGAGTGGTGACCTTTGGCAGGAAAACGTCGAGGCTCCTGGACAGTCCTTCATACATGTCCTGTCCTGAGTGGCCATTTAGTGGATCATAGAACACCCAGAAGGCAGACTCTGTGAGGAGCTCCTTGGGACGTCCCTCACTGCGCCCAGCATAAATCAGCCCCAGTGTTAATGAAAGTTACTTGGCATGAAGCGGTGCACAAATGGACAGAGAAAAGAGGTGGATGGCATGACACCTTCCCTGTGATGTTTTTGGGATGTTGGTCAGCAGCTGTTCATTGAATGTATCTTGTGTGTAAGGCGTCTTCTATGAGCTTCGGGATGAGATTAAAAAAAAAAACAAAAAAACTCTTATCCTTCAAGAGGTGTGGAATCTGCTCTGCAGAGGGCACGGAATGAACCTGTGAGCTAGAAACAGCCACCAGAGCAGGTTGAGCAAGCCGGGGCACCCTGGATAGGGTACAGCGGGCCCAGGGTGCTGCTACCCCTGTGGACTTGCCACCTCGGCGCTCAGGGTGGCCAGGCACACAAATGGTGAGGGAGGGTCGGGGGGCAGGCAGCCGAGGGGCGCGTGCGGCGGAGACGACAGCTAATTACGGGGGAGTTGCTGAGGGCTCCTTCTCTCTGGTGGTCTGGGGCGAGCGTTCAGGATCTGGGTGAGCGGTTTGCAGTGCGCGAGTCCTGTCTTCACACCCTGCCTCTCGCCTCACGTGATACTGGTTCCCAGTTGAAGCTCGCAGCCCTGATGGCTGCGTGTGGCTCTCTGCCCAGGTCACAGGGAACCACACTTGCCTCACCTCTGCTGTGTCCACTGCATTCGGCTGAGATTTGCAGACATCACATCATGAATTGATGATGTTCAGTCGCTCAGTCGTGTCCGACTCTTTGCAACCCCATGGACCGCAGCATGCCAGCTTGCTCTGTCCCTCACTGTCTCCCTGAGGATGCTCACACTCATGTCCATTGATCGGTGGTGCCATCCAATCATCTCTTCCTCTGTCACCCTCTGTCTTGCTGACCCAGGGATCGAACCCTGGTCTCCTGCATTGCAGGCAGATTCTTTACTGTCTGAGCCACCAGAAGCCCAACATCATGACTGCCGACATGTAGTTTTTAAGCTTTACCTGTTCAACATCTCCCACTCCAGTTCCTCTCATTGGATTATCATAGCTTCTTTAATGTCCTGCTGGCTATGTGAAAAACAGGAATTTATGTAACCAGCCCTGCACAGCAAACCTTTTCCTGTTTGGGGAAAAATTTTTTTTAATTGTTGGTAAAGTTAGGAGACAGCTCTGTTACTCAAAGAGTGACCTGAAATGTCCTCTTAGGAAAATATGTAGCATAATGTTTTGATAAGTAAGGGATTGCCTACACCCCGTAGGCACCCCGCCTCCCCACTTTTGGTAAGTCTGAGTAGTAAGCCAGTGTGTGTCTTGCCCAGGTTAGTGAATGCTTCCTGACCTTTTTTTTTTTTCTTCCTGAACTTTTTAAAGATTCCATCTTTAATGGAAGTGTCCTCCAGTTGCAGTTACAAATGCTCTGACCTAATTATATGTATCATAGAGCTGTGTCCCCCACCACCACCCCCTGCTCCCTCAGCCTGTACCAACAGCCAGGAAGCCGCTATCTAGGAAGATCTTCCCCCTTCATCATTAACCAAACGCAACAGGGACAGGAGTCAGGCTTCCTTTCCTCCAGAGATTCCATCGTAGCTTATCTGTGTTTCTATTGTATTTAAAGAACAAGATAGTCATGATGGAATATTGTGCAAATGCCCAGACTTCCAGCCTGTACAGACTCAGTTCCAGGTCTGCCCCAGGAGCAGGCCTGCTTCTTTGCAGAGGAATGTAGAGGTTGGGGGGCCGTGTGTGTGTGTGTGTGTGTGTGTGTGTGTGTGTGTGTGTGTTTCAGCGAAACCTTCCCTGTAGGGTTTGGAGAATCTGACGGGGATGGAGTAGGATATTAGGGAGATGCAGCTCCTGGCCTCTTTCAAGGGCTCCAGTCTGGATTTGGGGTGAGGTCTATAGGTGGGAAGAAAGAGGACAGAGTCTTGGGAACAGAAGAAGCCCCGCCCCACCACCCACGTACATGCCTGCCCAGCATCCAGCCTGGAAGCCGCCTTCCAGGGCCGTGACTGACCCCGCTCGCCTGGGCCTGGCTGAAGGGCTGTCCCAGGGCTGCTGTGTTGCAATCCTCGCGTGGAATGTAGGACAGAGGGTCAGAGGGCATTTTGAAATGTAGATTTCTCAGCCTTGACTGTCTGGCCTCATTCTGACTTGTGCGTCTCCTTTTAGAAAGGGAGGTTTCAATTTATTTATTTATTTGTTTATTTTCTTTGTCTTTGTTTTCTACCTCCTTTAAGTGAGAGGGTGGTGAGCTCATGGTTTGCGTGGAGCCCGGCCGGTCCTGCGTGCAGAGGCTCTGTTCTGGCCCAGCAGCTGGCACTCCAGCATCTGAGTCCCGCGGCGATGAGGATGTGGGCGCTGTGGCTGCGTCTCTGGGTGACCACAGATCGAGCCAGAGCCGCTTCGTGGTTGGGGAGAAGGGGCCACAGGGGTCTCGGGGGCTTGTCAGTGGAGCTGGGCATCCAGTTGGCAGAGGAAGCCACAGAGGTGTGGGGGCCACGCGCTCAGTCCTGCTCCTGGAGTCCAGGACGCCCGGAACCTGCTCCGGGCCCTGATGACGGAGAGCGCTGAGGGCACAGAGAGAGAGGCCGCTGCGTGCCTGTCCTGCGCTGGGGCCGAGCCAGCGGGGGTGCGCCCTGCTTCCCAGGAGCCCCCTTGTCCACGGCAGGCTGTCCCGGTGCCGGCAGTCTCACGCTTCACCCAGGACAGGAGCCGCACCCGGGCTTCCTCCCTTCCAGGCCGGCCCCACTGCTCCTGCTGGGGCTCGCGCCATCTTTGGCTCCTCTCACAGTGTGTTTGGAGTTCCAGGTTTGTGTTTGTAATACCACTACGCTCCTACCCACACCCCAGTGACTAGGAGGAGGGGAATGGGCTCAAAAGGGTGGTGCCTTGTGCCCTCCTGCCAAGGTGGGATCTGAAAGCTTCTTCCCACCAACCATTTACCATGTTGGACATACCTTGTCTCGTTGGACCCGTGGAACCAGCGCAAAGAGGGCTTTATGCACTTGGGGCCCGGCAGCTTCCCAAGGTTTGTAGCCAGTGAGTAGCAGAGCTCCCCAGGGGCTCAAAAGTTGGTTTTTCTGTCCTAACCACCCTGGGGGATGTATATGTCATGATTTAGTCATGGAGCCGTACTCAGTGGATCAGAGCCACCAGCTCTCTGCCCTTTCCACCACTCCTTCCCTCCCAGGGCAGCTTTTTGGCTCGAGTAGAAGCTGGGAAGAGAGGGTCGCGAACAGCACTTGAATTTAAGCTTTTTTCCCCTTGGTATTTCAGCTTCCTAAAATTAAAACCACCTGCACCACTTCATTTTCCTTCTGTTCACCTATATCTGCCTAATGGACTTTAAGAATGTAAGTGAACCTAGGTCTTAACTCGTTGTCAGGGTTTTGATTCTTGACTGAGAATATAATTGCTTCCTTTCTCTCTCGTTGGTGATCACGTGGACCCCATAATACAAAACTTCTCACTTTGTGTTAAGTGGCACGTGTACCATCTGCAGAGAACTTGCAGTAGCTCTAGGGATGATTGGACAGATAGGGGTTTTGATAGCACTCTGTTAATGGAGTAGTATTTGCATCGCAAATCTAAGTGGTTTAAAAACCAGGTCCTGTAATTTCCATGGAAAATAGAGCTATGTAAAAGAAAGTATTTATAAGAAAGCCTGTTTGGTTTTTTCCCCTTGAAAAATTAAAATACAGATACTGTTTTTAAGATATAATAATACATGACTCATTGGAGCTGTCTCGTAGTGATGGTACAGATCTGTACCATAAACTTTGAAAACATGACTTGTCTTCCACGTGAGACGCGTCTGTGTGTAATAGTGGGTCTTCCAGCCAGAGCAGTATTTGTATTTCTGACATGGTGTTCTGCTTTACAGAATTCAATTCGTCATAATCTGTCCCTGCACAGCAAGTTCATCCGCGTGCAGAATGAAGGAACTGGAAAAAGCTCCTGGTGGATGCTCAATCCAGAGGGAGGCAAGAGTGGGAAATCCCCCAGGAGAAGAGCCGCGTCCATGGACAACAACAGTAAATTTGCTAAGAGCCGAGGCCGAGCTGCCAAGAAAAAAGCATCCCTGCAGTCGGGCCAGGAGGGTGCCGGGGACAGCCCGGGATCGCAGTTTTCCAAGTGGCCCGCAAGCCCCGGCTCTCACAGCAATGATGACTTTGACAACTGGAGTACCTTTCGCCCTCGAACCAGCTCGAACGCTAGCACCATTAGCGGGAGGCTCTCTCCCATCATGACGGAGCAGGACGACCTGGGAGATGGGGACGTGCACTCAATGGTGTACCCGCCCTCCGCCGCCAAGATGGCTGCTACTCTGCCCAGTCTGTCCGAGATCAGTAACCCCGAGAACATGGAGAACCTTTTGGATAATCTCAACCTCCTCTCGTCACCGGCGTCATTGACTGTGTCCACCCAGTCTTCTCCGGGCACCATGATGCAGCAGGCGCCCTGCTACTCCTTTGCGCCGCCAAGCACCAGTCTGAATTCACCCAGCCCCAACTACCAAAAATACACGTACGGCCAGTCCAGCATGAGCCCCCTGCCCCAGATGCCCATGCAGGCGCTGCAGGACAACAAACCGGGCTACGGAGGCATGAGCCAGTACTGTGCGCCGGGACTCCTGAAGGAGCTGCTGACCTCCGACTCTCCTCCGCACAATGACATCATGACGCCAGTCGATCCGGGGGTGGCTCAAGCCAGCAGCCGAGTGCTCGGCCAGAACGTGTTGATGGGCCCCAACTCGGTCATGCCGGCCTACGGCGGCCAGGCCTCTCACAACAAGATGATGACCCCCAGCTCCCACACCCACCCTGGACACGCTCAGTCAACATCCGCAGTCAATGGGCGTGCCTTGCCCCACGCGGTAAACACCATGCCCCACACCTCGGGTATGAACCGCCTGGCCCCGGTGAAGACAGCTTTACAAGTGCCTCTGGCCCACCCCATGCAGATGAGCGCCCTGGGGGGCTACTCCTCGGTGAGCAGCTGCAACGGCTACGGCCGGATGGGCGTTCTCCACCAGGAGAAGCTCCCCAGTGACTTGGACGGCATGTTTATCGAGCGCTTGGACTGTGACATGGAGTCCATCATTCGGAACGACCTCATGGACGGAGACACGTTGGATTTTAACTTTGACAACGTGTTGCCCAACCAAAGTTTCCCGCACAGCGTCAAGACGACAACACATAGCTGGGTGTCAGGCTGAGAGTGAGCAAGCGAGCAAGCAGGTAAGAGCACCCCAATACCAAAAGACCTTCTGGAAACAGGACTTAAAGAGAGGAGCCCAGTAACTTGCCTTGTATCTTCCAGGGTCGGGTTTTTTTTTATTTTTATGTCAGCTGGCCACCCCTTGTGGAGAGGCATCTTTTATCATTCATTCTCTGCCCTTTTTGCAGCTTATAAATTCTCCTCTGAGCTGAAACATAAGGAAGCTTCCTCTAATGGCTTTAAAGAGTTTCTTTTGACAGAAGACTGCATCTTCTTAGTAACTCTTCAGTAAATGAATACATTTGATACAAATCAAATGCTGAAGGGGTTTTTAAAGTGGAATTGTCTCCCATTGAATGATTTCAGAGCTGTTTGAGAAAGCCCAGCCCTCCCCCAAGTACGTCTGTCATCCTAATATGTTAAGTTGAATTGATTTTCATTTGGTTGTTTTCAATGCTTGTGTGTGTGTATGTGTTTTTTCCTAGGCTACACTTAAAAGTACTTCAGATTGTCTGACAGCAGGAACTGAGAGAAGCAGTCCAAAGATGTCCTTCACCCTACCTTTTCGTTTTCTTGATTTGAAAAAAAAAAACAAAACAAAACACGCAAAACGCATTTCTTTTTTCCTTTCGTCAGACTTGGCAGCGAAGACACTTTTCCTGTACAGGATGTTTGCCCAGTGTATGCAGGTTATGTGCTGCTGTAGATAAGGACTGTGCCATTGGAAATTTCATTACAATGAAGTGCCAAACTCACTACACCATATAATTGCAGAAAAGACTTTTGGATCCTGGTGTGCTTTCAACTTTTGTACATAAGCTGTAGCTACAGAATTGTATCTGTGTGCATTTTTTTTTTTTTTTTTTTTTACTATTCATTTGGTCCAAGGAAAGTTTATACTCTTTTTGTAATACTGTGATGGTCTCATGTCCTTGGTAAGTTAAACTTTGGTTTTGTACTACCTGTGTTCTGCTGAACTGATGAATCACAGAGAACCAAGCTCTCCGTTCTACAGCTCCACTGGACAGCTCTGCATCTGTTCACGGCACCACATAATTCACAGGAGAACCAGTAGCCTGTTGTCCATCTGCTGAATTAATGGACTTATCAAAACTCTTTTCGGGGGGAAAAAAAGATTAAACTCCAGCCTTGTACAGGTCTTTTCTATTTTTTTTTTTCTTCTTCGTTTGTTTATTTTGTTATTTGCAAATTTGTACAAACACTTTAAATGGTTCTAATTTCCATATAAATGATTTTGATGTTACTGTTGGGACTTGAGATCATTTTTGGAATAGATACTGAACTGTAATGTTTTCTTAAAACTCGAGTCTACCTTTGTTACATAGTCTGCTTGTAAATTTGTGGAATCCCAGACATTTGAAGCAGCGTCCGTGATTTTCCTTTTGTATTTCTAACTGGACTAGTACTAATTTTATACATGCTTCACTGGTTTGTATACTTGGGGATGCTCCTTGGTGATGTTTTCTGACTAATCTTAAAATCCTTGTAATCAGTACTTGCACACCCTACATTTCTGGCCCTGCCTTGGCAGGAGAGTGATGTATAGTTATGGACATTTTGCGTTTCACGTTGAGAACTTGATTTGTTTTTGCGTATGTGTTCTACAGAAATCCCATCTGCTTCTGCTGTCCTTGTGAACTAGGCATCCCTGCCCGGCACTGAATCTTCTAATCAGTGCCTGTATGCGCTTTGTTTCAAGTACTCCTGGGGGTAGGCTGCAAAGTATTTGGAGATCAGAAGGGGAGACCCACCTCCAAAACAATGCTCCTTTCTCAAGCTGATGTTCTGATCAACTTAACCTTTTTGAGTTGAACTTCAGCAAAAGTTTTCCCTCGTAACACTGTGCTCTTCCTGGTCTAGGCAGAGATTGGCTTTGCACTTCTGGAGAATTATGTCCATACTCGCTCTTCAACCCTCTTCCCCTTCTGTCCTACAGATTACTTGGTGCACTGTGGAAAGTGAGGTTGAACTGGGGAATTTTTAAATGGGACTTGAGTGACTTTTAAAGTGCTTGGTGTTCATGAGTGCAGGTGGCTACCAAACAGACTAGCACTTGCTTAAAAATGCGGGCACTAAACTTGAAAACTGACAAGCCAGCAGTAAGTTATACCTTTGAATCTGTTTAGAAAGCCATCAGTTTTAAGAATTGGAGAGTTTCTTTCCCCTTTAGCAACCCAAACTATAATTCTGGTCATTATGATGTAATATTTTCCAGTTACCTGTGACTGATTAGACCCAAGTTAATTGGCTTTGCATCCCATTTAGTCCATCAGTGTTTTGAAGTCGTGCGGAACGCCCAGAGTCAGCACAGTGAAAGGAACAGGTGCACAAAAGTGTTCCTCTGGCCTTCTTGAGAAAGCTCTGACTTCCGTTGACCTAGGCCACAGCACACTGGCTTTGTCTCGCCCAAGAATTGCGTCTCTCCTGGCTTGGTTTTTCCTCCACGTTTAACAAGAACACAAGTTTTCTGGATGGATTTCCTCCAGGAGGCAGGCTGTACTGTATGCTTCCCACAGTGACTTCTACACTTTTGAAAACTGATTAAACAGCCACCCCTCTAACCATCTTCATTCTTGGCCACTCCAAAATAAGTCTGGTTTCAGAAACCCTGGTTCCTCTGACCGGTGCCCCCTGCACCTGCGCTCGGACTCATTGGGGCCACAGGTCTCGTGTTCCCTGCTGTGACCACCACTTCCCGCCCCCCAGGCCAGCACACACTGAGCCTCATCAGGCCCATCGGTCACTGACGAGGCAACTAGCTACCAAAAAAAAAAAAATCACTGTTCAAATCTTACTACTTCATAGAGTGACTTTTAAAAAGATGTTGCTTCCTCTTGAGTCTGTGTAAATATCTTTTTTTTTCCCTTCAACTTTTGTTTGTGTGTGTGTGTGTGTGTGTGTTGAAATTTTAACAGGAATCCTGGGTAGCTCTCCAGGGTACAGTGAAGTTCAGTGAAAGGCACCTTGTTGGTTTTGAAAACAAACATTATGTGACCTCTGGTAATTCTTTTTCTGTACGAATACTGACTTTCTGGAGTAATGAGTATATCAGTTATTGTACATGATTGCTTTGTGAAATGTGCAAATGATATCACCTATGCAGCCTTGTTTGATTTATTTCCTCTGGTTTGTACTGTTATTAAAAGCATATTGTATTATAGAGCTATTCAGATATTTTAAATATAAAGTATTGTTTCCGTAATATAGACGTATGGAATATATTTAGGTGATAGATGTGTTACTTGGAAAGGTCTGCTTTGAAAAACTGACAAAGTCTAAATTAAAATCCCAGTGAGCAGTAAATCAGTGGAACGTCCCAAGAAGGAGGAGAAAGACACTCAAAATGGAAACAGTTCCCCCAAAGAGTATGATTTGGACTTAATTCAGCTGCTGGATATGTGTTACCAATCTCCCTACCCCACCCCTCCCCTCTCCCCAGCTGAGTGATTACCGAGTAATCGTTCAGTAAAAGAGGCAGTGTGGTTTATGCAGACAGAACAGCCCAGCATTACTCTTGGCCTCCTCCATGAGGGCGGGTGACAGCCTGGCGGCCTGGCCACGTTCATCCCATCCGGATGCAGACAGACCCGCCCACCCTTGGCCAGTCCAGTTTAGTACCCGTGCAGATCCTGCGTTCCCGCTCCAATACAATGAAAAGTGCCTGATGATGCTGATGTACTTACAGACACAAGAACAATCTTTGCTATTACTGTATAAAGCCATAAATGTACATAAATCATGTTTAAATGGTTCGGTGTCATTCTTTTTTAGTTGTGCAAAGTAAGCTCTTTATTAGGTCCTTTTTTTCCCCCCCTTCTTGTTTAGCTATCACATGAGTTAAAGCCTTGGCAGCCACAGTGCCATGCTTAATTCAAATCTGGTATTTCTTTGGTGGCGGGGGGAGATGTGTATA
>SJYX01018182.1:159648-180400 GCA_006410675.1 Oreotragus oreotragus | reverse complement strand
GGGGGGGGGGGGGGGGGGGGGGCGATGTGGAAACGCTCTCTCTGGGACCAGACTATAGTCCCTGAAGGTTGGAGAGCAAGTTGGGTCCGTGATAACAAACCACCCTGGAGTCTTCACCTGTCCGTGCCTGACACAGCATCAGCTCAGAAATGGCTAGGTGTAGGAGAGCTCGTGCTGGAGCAGGCAGAGCTGAAGGTAAAAATACCTGAAGGTCAGGTGGGAGGGCCCTGGCTAGGAAGTCGCTGAGCGGGGATGGGTGGTGTGGTGGGAACGGTGGCTTCCCAGGGCCGCTTGAAGCAGGGGCGGGGCGGGAGGGGGAGGATAGTTCTTCCATTCAGTGGCTGCAGATGGGAGGTTTCTGTGTATGCTTCTCTTTAGACCATGCTCGAGGAATAAACTAGGATTAGATTGTGTGTGCGCGTTTCAGTTCAGTCATGTCTGGCTCTTTGTGACCCTGTGGATTGTAGCTTACCAGGTTCCTCTGTCCGTGAGATTTCCTGTGCTCTCCTCCAGGGGATCTTCCTGACCCAGGGATTGAGCCTGTGTTGTCTCCTTCATCTCCTGCACTGCAGGAGGATTCTTTACCGCTGAGCCACCCAGGATTAGGTTACTAATGGTTAAAATGCATCTTAAAACCAGAATTAAGCCCCGGCTTCCCATGCTTCTACTCGAGGTCATTCTAGTGTTTACCTGTGTGGACACTGGAAGATCAGTCCAGCTTTCAGGTTTTTTTTTTCTTCTTCTTCCTCCCTCCCTCCCTCCCTCCCAGCTTTGGAACCCTTGCTTTAAAATAACGATAGTCAGAAGCCCACAGTGCAAAACAGATAACCCCATCTGCTCTCAGACCTGGGGCTCGTGCACACATCATTGTGAAAACCACTCATTTCGTCCAATGGAGAAGGGAATGGCAGCCCACTCCAGTATTCCTGCCTGGAGAATTCCACGGACAGAGGGGCCTGGCCAGCTACAGTCCGTGGGATCGCAGCGTCTGGACACGACCGAGCAGCTAGCACACCACAACCATCTAGTGCGAATGCGGGAAGACGCCGTGACTGCGCTGCCAGAACACACCAGCAGGCTCCTTTCAAAACCCGCCGTGCACGCACCCCAAGTCACACGTCTACGTGTCATTTATTAAGGCTGGTTCCCACGTTGTCACGTCCGTTGATAAGAGGAAGCAACACAGCAGGAAGGGACAGATGCGTGGTTGGAGCTGGATGGCTAACATGGAAGGAGAGACTTCCTTCCTCGGACAGTATCTCGGCGCCTGCTGTGACCAGAGCCTGACTGATTGTTTCTTGACCTGTGAACCTGCCATACCGCCAGGACTTGGCGTTGGCTATTGTATCTCTGTGACCTACTGAAACAATGATGGTGCTGGTTAAACTTAGACCGGTTGGTGTGGTCAGGTAGGTGGAAGGCTCTTCCAGGAGGTGTAGCCCTCGGTGGCAGCCTTGGCAGTAGTCACTGTCACACAGACATCGAACCTTGTGTCGTCTGTTGAACCTTGTGGGTTAGGAGCCTGCAGCTGGGCTGGGCCGTGACCTCCAAAATGAGAGTGTGTGTATGCGAGGCTTCCTTATTCTCGTGTACTGTTTCGTTATTTTGGTGTAGGAAGTCACCCTGGTGATCACTTAGATACATGCCTCCTAGGACATTTACCAGTTTAATTACTGGAAGACGAGTGAAGTTACTAGGAACTGGAAAGGGAGGTCTGTTGGCCGTTAGGTAGTCCTGGTGGTGGGGGGTCATCCAGATCTGAGACGGAGACAGCCGAGGTGTGAGCTGAAGGTCAAGGGCGGGCCCTTGGATCCTCTGACCAGAGGAGCTACAGAGTGGCATGGGCCTCTGAAAGTTGAAGAGAGAACTGAGTTTTGCAGGTGGCTGGGAGAGGAGGCTCTTTGGGCAGACCCCTGGCTTGCCAACATGGCTCTGAGAGGAGAAAGCTCTGTGCTGGGAAGGAGTTCACCTGTGAAGGAGAGAAAAAGGGAGATTGAGGCCAGCTTTCTGAAGCCAGCTTTCCTCAACTCGACTGTAGTGGGACAGTGTTTCCCTCCCGCCCAGGAACTCAAAGGCGGAACAAAACTTTTTGGCCTTAGTATGTTCATCACGTTCACATCTTCGAAGAGTGCGGCTTGTTTGCATTGGAAGTCATGGGTGGGAAGTAGAGATTGACCTCCTTCAGGAGGGAGGAGGGCAGCTTGGTGAGGGCTTGCTTGATAGTCATTCTTTATCTCTCCTTCCTTCCATAAGCTGCAGCCCCCAACGAGCAACTTTCGAGTTCCCGTAAAACTTCAACTTGGCCTAGGATGGTGACCCACTTGCTGCAGTTTCTGCAGATACGCTCGGGGCTGTAATGTCACTATGAATACGGTTGCCACTCCCTCAAGATGATCTTAGCTGCTTAGAACAGGGCTCACGGGGCCGTTTTAAAACGGATTTCTCTCCCTGGTGAACTGGGATATAGGGCACTCTGTTTTACTTTGTCTGCAAAGTGGTTGCAAAACAAACCAGACATGCCCACTTGCTCAGTCTGTGCTGGCGGCAGGGCCGCTCACAGTGTTGGCAGGCCGCTAAGCTGGTCTGATGCTTGGGCAGCGATTTCCCCACAGGTGAGGTAAGTTGAGGATACTGTCTGCTACGTGCCTCACAGGTTTGCTGTGAGGTTTGGAGGATGAGATAATGTCTGCAGATGGCGTCCCCTCTCTGGAAAAGCCTCTGTGTAGGAGCTGGTGTCAGCATAGGTCTGGTAGGACTCGGGAGATCTGTCTCCTTAGTGGGCTTCTGCATAGTCATTGCTCCCTGCGGGGTAAGCACCAGGACTGCTTGGTCCGTTTCCATCGTATTTCTGCATTCCCATCTGCGGGCCTCTTACGCAGCAAGTGGGTGGACGTCTTACCAGACCCAAACTCCAGGAGAGTCTGTCACTTCTCCTTGGTAACTCCAGAAATACTTGATACATAGTAAGTTGTAAACCTGCTGTGTGCCCAGTCTAAACTTGTTGAGATATTTGTTTCTCAAGAAATCCTCTGTGGACCCATATGCAGAAAATTGAGAAAGACGGTTTTAGACAATTTGACCTTGACCTCACCTCAGTCATGTTCACCCAGACACTGCCAACTCCATGTGCCCTTATCGGCTGACCTGTTAAGACAGGAAAAGCGGCGAGAACCAGGCTGAGGTTGAGGGGGACTTGTGTGCTGGAGCCTGACTGCCAGTTCACAGGAAGTGATGCTTAAGTTTACAGGAATCCTGTGAGCTGATTTCAGAAACCACTGTTGTTTGCAATTGACTTAGAGAAACTCTCTACTAAATAAGTTACATTAAAACACTAAAGTAGTGGGACTTAGTGGATAAGACTCTGTGCTTCCAGTTTAGAGGGCGCTGGTTCTATCCCTGGCCCTGGAAGTAAGCCCACATGCTGTGCAGCCAAAAAAAGTTAACAAAAAGATAGTAAAGACTCAAAACTCATCATGCCCTCGTCTCTTGTCTACTCTGGAGGTGTTTGAACTTGTATCTTATGATGGGGATGCTGCCACTACTGGTGCTGAAGCTGAACAAAGTTTCAGGTTAATAAATATAGTTTGAATGAGAGTGGGAAATGACTTAACGGTAAATCATGTCAGTTACGTTTTTTCTCTTTTGGCCACGCTGCATGGCTTCTGGGGTCTTTGCTCCCTGACCAGGGATCGAGTCCCAGCCCTTGGCAGTGAAAGCACAGAGTCTTACCACTGGACTGCCAAGGAATTCCCGTGTCAGTTAAATTTTTTGAGAAGAGAATGGATTGATATGGAAGTGCATTTGTCAAATTCCAGCTGAATTGCGTGACCACCATATGTTGGCTGCAAAAATCAATTCGCCTAATAGAGTTTAAATTCAAGGCTATTGTATATTTTATTCTCTATAGATTGTGTGCTATGTATTTTTTATATCAATAAACTCATAATAAACTTACAGACATACATGCCAGCATATGTTGCTGCCCCATGGAGCATGTTAAACATTGACTAGCGCACCACTGATGGGTGTAATGAGGGCATGAAAAGGCTGGCAGTTCGGATGACGTAGAACAGATGGGTTGGCAGGGAGGGGAGGAGAGAACAGGAAGTTGTGTCAAGGTCTAGGGTGTGGTCACGATAGTCAGTGATTGACAAGCAGGATGGGGCCCTAGAGTGGTAGAAGATCGGGGAAGAGGAAGCCTGAAGATTGCATGGGGTGTGGAAAATGTCAGAGCCAACAAAAGGCATAGCAGGAACGGGGTGGAGAGGAAGTCTCAAATTCAGGGGCCCCAAATCTTAATTGAAGGGAGGAACCAACCAAGTGGCAGGTAGGGTACCTGCCTAGGAAAGGTACCCAGGGGAATAGCTGAATGCCCTCAGCATCAACAGAGGTTTCTTTTTTTAATTTTTAAAATTATAATCTTTTGGCTGCACCACATGACTTGTGGGACCTTTGTTACCTGGCCAGGGATCAAACCCGGGTCCTTGGCAGTGAAAGGGTAAGGTCCTAACCACTAGACCGCCAGGGAATTCCCTACCTAAAAGAAGGCCGAGCGTCAAAGAATTGATGCTTTTGAATTATGTAGCTGGAGAAGACTTGAGAGCAAGATCAGACCAGTCAATCCTAAAGGAAAACAACCCTGAGTATTCATTGGAAGGACTGATGCTGAAGCTGAAGCTCCAATACTTTGGCCACCTGAGGTGAAGAGCTGACTCATTGCAAATGACCCAGATGCTGGGAAAGACAGACCAGGAGGAGAAGGAAGCGACAGAGGATGAGATAGTTGGATGGCATCGCTGACTCAATGGACGTGAGTTTGCACAAACTGTGGGAGATTGTGAAGGACAGGGAAACCTGGAGTGCTGCAGTCCATGAACTCGCAAAGAGTCAGACTCAACTTAGCAACTGAACAATAACAATTTAGCATAATCATATACCCTGCATTGTAATATATAGTATAATTATATTTACTATTAACTTCATATAAAATAAGCATCCTTGAGTTAATACTGATAAGTATAAGTGACTAAAACAAATAAACATGTGAGGAGGAGGGATAGCTATTCTCTCTCTCTTTTTTTTCGCTACACTTGTGGGAGGACCTCAGTTTCCTGACCAGGGGTCAAACCTGGGTTCTTGGCAATGAAATTATGGAAACCTAACGACTGAACTGACAGAATTCTCCAACAGAGGTTTTTTTAAACAAGAGGGTGGAAGGGGAAGATTCTGGAGTTGGGAAAGAAATACAAAAACGATGCCAGTTCTGCTTCGGGGGCTCATCATGGTTTGTCAAATGGAAATAATGACACCTACTCAACTGGCCTTACTGAAGGAGACAAATGACCTGAGTTAAGACCCTATCAAGGCGCCTGGTACACAGAAAGTTCTCAAGAAACAATGGTGACCAGACATTCTGGTTTGGCCAAGACAGGCTTGCGCTACTTGTGCCTAGCACAGTCATTAGCTGCTCTTGTCGAGCGTTGGGGCGGTTAATGACATGTTCACTCTATCAGCAAATGACTGTTTTCCAGTGAATTATCTCCTATAGCCCTCGCTTCAGAGTGGATGTACCAAAAGCCTTCCTGAAAGAAGCTGGCTGTGGCTGCAGGGTTGGGCTTCTACAGGAATGTTGGCCTGGTGTCTGAGTAGCATGGGTTAACCTAAGCTCTCTTTCCCTACCTTCCTTGGCTTTCTCATTGCCTCTACCCTATGCGCCAGTCACACCCAACAGCCATTCCCTTTTATGCTTCCACTTGTCTCACAGGCTGGAAGGTTTGGTCTGGAATGCCTTTCTCCTCCTTTCCTTGTCAACAAGGGAGAGCTTAACCTCCTCCTACCCTTTAGGCCCCTCGTCTGAGAGTCATTCCTTGCACAGGTGGGCTGGATGCCTCTCAGCACACCTTTCCCAAGTGCAGGCATGTGGGCGGTGTGCTTAGCTCTGGGTCCATGATAGTCCTCCTCAACGGTCCTTCCGAGGCAGCCCTCTCGCCATCCCACGGAGAAGCTCAGAACCAGGCTTGGCTGGCACGGGTCATCACTAAGCTCCCAGTGAGCCTAAAGCAACTGGCCAGTGCTTGCCACTGGACACAGCCAAAGGCATTCCTCTGGGGTGTGCCAGTCTGCGTCTGCCAACATTCCAACAAATTAAAAGCAGACCAAAGAGCCCAAGGTATTTGGACAAGTCTGGAGCTGCTATTCACTTTCTTCAACCAAGGGAAGTTCAAAGGCAAGAGAGGGGATGAGACCAAGGATGAAATGCCTTAAAGGGACGTCTGGCTTTCTTTCCAGCTGGTCATCCCCACGGGCTGCTCAATCCTTTCTCATAGCTCTTCTCAGGGCAGCCGGGCCAGGCTCAGGCCCCTTTTTGCTGACTTCCTATGTTGAAAATTTCCAATACGGAGACCGAAATGTCAGTTTCTCTGCTTACCTTGGGTCCTCATTTCATGGTGGATGTACCAAGAGCCCTCCTGGAGGAACCGGCTCTAACGGGAGGGTTTTGCTTCTAAAGGAATGTTACTGGTGTCTAAACAGCGTAAGTTAACCTAAAGTGTACACAGCCATTTCCTACCTTCTTTGGCATTCTCACTTCTCCCGCCTTATGTACCAGTCACACTGGGGTTGCACGTCTATAGAAACAGGTAGGTTGTGCCAATCCTGGGACAGTCCTATCTTCTCCATTAAAAAAAAAAAAAAGACCCAGTTGGTCGCCCCAAGATAGTTGCTGATTTGTTTTCTCAGAACCTCACCCTAGAAAGACATTGTCATTTGTAATCTTTGCTTTCCTGTCATGTCACTGGGTTATTTCCACTTCTCCCCTACAGAATAGAATTAGATAAAATAGGTGTGTGCTTTTGTTTTTATTCTGACTTTTTAAATAATATTTTTGAAATTAATTTGAAATATTCCAATATTTTTTGAAATACAATATTATTTTGAAAGGAAGGTAATTATTCTCCTTTACAAGAGAACAGTTCTTTTCCTACCTCAATTCACCACACCTACCAAAACAATGGTAGGCTTGGTAAAAAGGAGACGTTTCCTGAAGTCAGACAATTCTGTTTAGAAATGCTTGTGAAGCTGTGAAGGAACACTCCCTGAAGAGAAAATTTCATTTATTCTTAGGAATGTATCTTATGAGATCTCAGCAGTTCTTAGAGCCCTGTGGGCTGTATTTTAAATTAGTATGATCTTTAAAGTTTCAGGTCCCTTTTGATTTCTTTTTTTCTGTCTTAATTGAAATTCCATTAAAAGCGTGAATAATTTTCAAAACCTTGGATTGGACTGGCTGGAGGCATTTAACAGCTGTATGGAATCTCATGTAACCATCATGTGGCCTTTTCTTTTTTGAAACAATTGTCTTTTGTAAGAAAATCACATGATTAAAAAAATAGACGACTAGCAATAATTCTGTTGTCACTTGGCTGCTGACAGGAGTAGAAATAGGGTGAAAGACATCAGAAAAATGCATTCTTGGATCCCTCAGCCACACCAATCTGCAAACCTTCCAGGAGGAAATAATTTCCTTTGTCATTTCTGGGTAACTAAAAAAAGGCTTCAGAATGTTTCCAGGCTTGGGCATTTGGTTGTGTAATACTTTTTGGAGTCTGAGTTACCTTAGTTTGTTCTAGAAGTTGGCTCAAAACCCAGCCATCATCCCCACTGCTGGATCTGAGTGTCAAAGAGAGTGTTAGCAATTTGATGAATGAAAACTCAAGTCTTTATTATGGACAATAATACTCCCTCTGGGATTAGACACTCTTAATATTCTTGAGAGCAAAGAGAAGTTTGAATCAGCTTTGGGTCCCAAAGATGCTGTCATGAGAAGCAGCCTGGCTCTGGCTCACATGTACCCCACCTGCAGACCTCCTGCCGATGTGGGTGAGGGGCACACCTCCTGTCACCTTCTAGAGTCCAGAGAGGGAATGTTCCACATACGGAATGTTTGAAAGCGGTAGGGCTGGTCATTGCGCAGCACAAAGAAAGTGTTGAAATTGAGTGTTTCTCTGAGGAATGAGTCGATGTTATTTTCCAGGGCAGTTCTAAGACTCGTGGAGGAAAAACTATAATTAAGAAAAGTGGGTGGATTATTGGGAAAGGTTTTTTTCTTCAAAAGGTTTTGTGATCTTAGTAGCATTTTACGTGTGTCATACTTTCCGTGAAAGGTTACCTCGCATCTGCCAAAGTTTCTTCCTCAGCCTCCCTTTGAATTCAGAGGAGCAGAGCAAACCCACTCTGCACGGATCACGCACTAGGGAGGATGTTCCCTGGGCGGAGTTTAGTTCCTAGAGACCCTGGGGAAACTTGCTGAAGTAAGACATGTTGTTTCTCCAAGTGTAAACTACCAACCATAGGCAACAGAATAATTTGAGGGGGACTTCCCTGGGAGTCCAGTGGTTGACAATCTGCCTTGCAATGTAGGGGACATGGGTTCTATCCCTGGTCAGGAAACAGATCCCACATGCTGTGGAGCAGCAGGACCTGGGCTTGCTCCAGAGCCGGCATGCCACAACTAGAGAAATCCATGAGCCACGCTGAAAGATTCCACTTGCCACAGTTAAGACCTGATACAGCCAAATTAATTAATTAATTATTTAAAGAATAATTGGGAAGATTTGTAAAAAAAGTACAAATTCCTGGGTTTCTCCCCATACCTATATATATATGGATTTACTAACTTGGTCTGGTGCTGAAGCTGAACAAAGTTTCAGGTTAATAAATATAGTTTGAATGAGAGTGGGAAATGACTTAACGGTAAATCATGTCAGTTACGTTTTTTCTCTTTTGGCCACGCTGCATGGCTTCTGGGGTCTTTGCTCCCTGACCAGGGATCGAGTCCCAGCCCTTGGCAGTGAAAGCACAGAGTCTTACCACTGGACTGCCAAGGAATTCCCGTGTCAGTTAAATTTTTTGAGAAGAGAATGGATTGATATGGAAGTGCATTTGTCAAATTCCAGCTGAATTGCGTGACCACCATATGTTGGCTGCAAAAATCAATTCGCCTAATAGAGTTTAAATTCAAGGCTATTGTATATTTTATTCTCTATAGATTGTGTGCTATGTATTTTTTATATCAATAAACTCATAATAAACTTACAGACATACATGCCAGCATATGTTGCTGCCCCATGGAGCATGTTAAACATTGACTAGCGCACCACTGATGGGTGTAATGAGGGCATGAAAAGGCTGGCAGTTCGGATGACGTAGAACAGATGGGTTGGCAGGGAGGGGAGGAGAGAACAGGAAGTTGTGTCAAGGTCTAGGGTGTGGTCACGATAGTCAGTGATTGACAAGCAGGATGGGGCCCTAGAGTGGTAGAAGATCGGGGAAGAGGAAGCCTGAAGATTGCATGGGGTGTGGAAAATGTCAGAGCCAACAAAAGGCATAGCAGGAACGGGGTGGAGAGGAAGTCTCAAATTCAAGGGCCCCAAATCTTAATTGAAGGGAGGAACCAACCAAGTGGCAGGTAGGGTACCTGCCTAGGAAAGGTACCCAGGGGAATAGCTGAATGCCCTCAGCATCAACAGAGGTTTCTTTTTTTAATTTTTAAAATTATAATCTTTTGGCTGCACCACATGACTTGTGGGACCTTTGTTACCTGGCCAGGGATCAAACCCGGGTCCTTGGCAGTGAAAGGGTAAGGTCCTAACCACTAGACCGCCAGGGAATTCCCTACCTAAAAGAAGGCCGAGCGTCAAAGAATTGATGCTTTTGAATTATGTAGCTGGAGAAGACTTGAGAGCAAGATCAGACCAGTCAATCCTAAAGGAAAACAACCCTGAGTATTCATTGGAAGGACTGATGCTGAAGCTGAAGCTCCAATACTTTGGCCACCTGAGGTGAAGAGCTGACTCATTGCAAATGACCCAGATGCTGGGAAAGACAGACCAGGAGGAGAAGGAAGCGACAGAGGATGAGATAGTTGGATGGCATCGCTGACTCAATGGACGTGAGTTTGCACAAACTGTGGGAGATTGTGAAGGACAGGGAAACCTGGAGTGCTGCAGTCCATGAACTCGCAAAGAGTCAGACTCAACTTAGCAACTGAACAATAACAATTTAGCATAATCATATACCCTGCATTGTAATATATAGTATAATTATATTTACTATTAACTTCATATAAAATAAGCATCCTTGAGTTAATACTGATAAGTATAAGTGACTAAAACAAATAAACATGTGAGGAGGAGGGATAGCTATTCTCTCTCTCTTTTTTTTCGCTACACTTGTGGGAGGACCTCAGTTTCCTGACCAGGGGTCAAACCTGGGTTCTTGGCAATGAAATTATGGAAACCTAACGACTGAACTGACAGAATTCTCCAACAGAGGTTTTTTTAAACAAGAGGGTGGAAGGGGAAGATTCTGGAGTTGGGAAAGAAATACAAAAACGATGCCAGTTCTGCTTCGGGGGCTCATCATGGTTTGTCAAATGGAAATAATGACACCTACTCAACTGGCCTTACTGGAGGAGACAAATGACCTGAGTTAAGACCCTATCAAGGTGCCTGGTACACAGAAAGTTCTCAAGAAACAATGGTGACCAGACATTCTGGTTTGGCCAAGACAGGCTTGCGCTACTTGTGCCTAGCACAGTCATTAGCTGCTCTTGTCGAGCGTTGGGGCGGTTAATGACATGTTCACTCTATCAGCAAATGACTGTTTTCCAGTGAATTATCTCCTATAGCCCTCGCTTCAGAGTGGATGTACCAAAAGCCTTCCTGAAAGAAGCTGGCTGTGGCTGCAGGGTTGGGCTTCTACAGGAATGTTGGCCTGGTGTCTGAGTAGCATGGGTTAACCTAAGCTCTCTTTCCCTACCTTCCTTGGCTTTCTCATTGCCTCTACCCTATGCGCCAGTCACACCCAACAGCCATTCCCTTTTATGCTTCCACTTGTCTCACAGGCTGGAAGGTTTGGTCTGGAATGCCTTTCTCCTCCTTTCCTTGTCAACAAGGGAGAGCTTAACCTCCTCCTACCCTTTAGGCCCCTCGTCTGAGAGTCATTCCTTGCACAGGTGGGCTGGATGCCTCTCAGCACACCTTTCCCAAGTGCAGGCATGTGGGCGGTGTGCTTAGCTCTGGGTCCATGATAGTCCTCCTCAACGGTCCTTCCGAGGCAGCCCTCTCGCCATCCCACGGAGAAGCTCAGAACCAGGCTTGGCTGGCACGGGTCATCACTAAGCTCCCAGTGAGCCTAAAGCAACTGGCCAGTGCTTGCCACTGGACACAGCCAAAGGCATTCCTCTGGGGTGTGCCAGTCTGCGTCTGCCAACATTCCAACAAATTAAAAGCAGACCAAAGAGCCCAAGGTATTTGGACAAGTCTGGAGCTGCTATTCACTTTCTTCAACCAAGGGAAGTTCAAAGGCAAGAGAGGGGATGGGACCAAGGATGAAATGCCTTAAAGGGACGTCTGGCTTTCTTTCCAGCTGGTCATCCCCACGGGCTGCTCAATCCTTTCTCATAGCTCTTCTCAGGGCAGCCGGGCCAGGCTCAGGCCCCTTTTTGCTGACTTCCTATGTTGAAAATTTCCAATACGGAGACCGAAATGTCAGTTTCTCTGCTTACCTTGGGTCCTCATTTCATGGTGGATGTACCAAGAGCCCTCCTGGAGGAACCGGCTCTAACGGGAGGGTTTTGCTTCTAAAGGAATGTTACTGGTGTCTAAACAGCGTAAGTTAACCTAAAGTGTACACAGCCATTTCCTACCTTCTTTGGCATTCTCACTTCTCCCGCCTTATGTACCAGTCACACTGGGGTTGCACGTCTATAGAAACAGGTAGGTTGTGCCAATCCTGGGACAGTCCTATCTTCTCCATTAAAAAAAAAAAAAAGACCCAGTTGGTCGCCCCAAGATAGTTGCTGATTTGTTTTCTCAGAACCTCACCCTAGAAAGACATTGTCATTTGTAATCTTTGCTTTCCTGTCATGTCACTGGGTTATTTCCACTTCTCCCCTACAGAATAGAATTAGATAAAATAGGTGTGTGCTTTTGTTTTTATTCTGACTTTTTAAATAATATTTTTGAAATTAATTTGAAATATTCCAATATTTTTTGAAATACAATATTATTTTGAAAGGAAGGTAATTATTCTCCTTTACAAGAGAACAGTTCTTTTCCTACCTCAATTCACCACACCTACCAAAACAATGGTAGGCTTGGTAAAAAGGAGACGTTTCCTGAAGTCAGACAATTCTGTTTAGAAATGCTTGTGAAGCTGTGAAGGAACACTCCCTGAAGAGAAAATTTCATTTATTCTTAGGAATGTATCTTATGAGATCTCAGCAGTTCTTAGAGCCCTGTGGGCTGTATTTTAAATTAGTATGATCTTTAAAGTTTCAGGTCCCTTTTGATTTCTTTTTTTCTGTCTTAATTGAAATTCCATTAAAAGCGTGAATAATTTTCAAAACCTTGGATTGGACTGGCTGGAGGCATTTAACAGCTGTATGGAATCTCATGTAACCATCATGTGGCCTTTTCTTTTTTGAAACAATTGTCTTTTGTAAGAAAATCACATGATTAAAAAAATAGACGACTAGCAATAATTCTGTTGTCACTTGGCTGCTGACAGGAGTAGAAATAGGGTGAAAGACATCAGAAAAATGCATTCTTGGATCCCTCAGCCACACCAATCTGCAAACCTTCCAGGAGGAAATAATTTCCTTTGTCATTTCTGGGTAACTAAAAAAAGGCTTCAGAATGTTTCCAGGCTTGGGCATTTGGTTGTGTAATACTTTTTGGAGTCTGAGTTACCTTAGTTTGTTCTAGAAGTTGGCTCAAAACCCAGCCATCATCCCCACTGCTGGATCTGAGTGTCAAAGAGAGTGTTAGCAATTTGATGAATGAAAACTCAAGTCTTTATTATGGACAATAATACTCCCTCTGGGATTAGACACTCTTAATATTCTTGAGAGCAAAGAGAAGTTTGAATCAGCTTTGGGTCCCAAAGATGCTGTCATGAGAAGCAGCCTGGCTCTGGCTCACATGTACCCCACCTGCAGACCTCCTGCCGATGTGGGTGAGGGGCACACCTCCTGTCACCTTCTAGAGTCCAGAGAGGGAATGTTCCACATACGGAATGTTTGAAAGCGGTAGGGCTGGTCATTGCGCAGCACAAAGAAAGTGTTGAAATTGAGTGTTTCTCTGAGGAATGAGTCGATGTTATTTTCCAGGGCAGTTCTAAGACTCGTGGAGGAAAAACTATAATTAAGAAAAGTGGGTGGATTATTGGGAAAGGTTTTTTTCTTCAAAAGGTTTTGTGATCTTAGTAGCATTTTACGTGTGTCATACTTTCCGTGAAAGGTTACCTCGCATCTGCCAAAGTTTCTTCCTCAGCCTCCCTTTGAATTCAGAGGAGCAGAGCAAACCCACTCTGCACGGATCACGCACTAGGGAGGATGTTCCCTGGGCGGAGTTTAGTTCCTAGAGACCCTGGGGAAACTTGCTGAAGTAAGACATGTTGTTTCTCCAAGTGTAAACTACCAACCATAGGCAACAGAATAATTTGAGGGGGACTTCCCTGGGAGTCCAGTGGTTGACAATCTGCCTTGCAATGTAGGGGACATGGGTTCCATCCCTGGTCAGGAAACAGATCCCACATGCTGTGGAGCAGCAGGACCTGGGCTTGCTCCAGAGCCGGCATGCCACAACTAGAGAAATCCATGAGCCACGCTGAAAGATTCCACTTGCCACAGTTAAGACCTGATACAGCCAAATTAATTAATTAATTATTTAAAGAATAATTGGGAAGATTTGTAAAAAAAGTACAAATTCCTGGGTTTCTCCCCATACCTATATATATATGGATTTACTAACTTGGGATGAGCGGTGGTGGGTAATGGCTGAGAAATCTGTGTTTTAACTATTCCAGGTGATTTTTGTGAACACTAGAATTTGAGAGCTACCACCAGTCTATGGAGATGCTGGTTGACTGATACTCATTCATTCATGCAGCAGTTACATGCCTCCTGAGCACCACCTGTGTAGCTGGTCCTCTGCAGAGGACTGGAATGCCTTGTGTGGTGCACAAGACAGGCTTATCATCTTCCTTCAGGAGGCTTTCAGTCCCCTGGCCTCTTCAGATGTGTGGCGAGGTGTACCAAATAGATGTCGCGAAGTATTCTTTTAAATATAGGCTACCTGGGGCTTCCCTGGTGGCTCAGTGGTAAAGAATCTGCCTGCCAATGCAGAAGATACAGCTTCCATCCCTGGTCTGGGAAGATCCCACGTGTCACGGAACAACTGAGTCCGTGCACCGCAACTCTTGAGCCGGTGCTCTGGAGCCCGGGAGCTGCAACTGCCGAGCCCATGTGCCGTAGAGCCTGGGCTTTGCAGGAAGAGAGGCCGCCACAGTGAGAAGCCCGTGCGCTGCAGCCAGAGAGAGTAGCCTGTGCAGCAGTGAAGACCCAGCAGAGGAAAAAATAAATATTTTTAAAAGTAGGCTCCTGGGATCAGATAAATACTGGGCTGATAGCTGGTCCTGAAACGCTAAAATTTCCATCATCCATCAAAAGGCTTTTGCTGTGCCTAACCTGCTGGGCGTGCCAAGTGAACTAGTTGGGCAGACTGGCTTTTTGTCCTCGAGGTGCTAGCAAATCCAGATCTGGGCTGGCTTCTTGCCAGCACCGGGCTCCATACCTGAGTAGCCCCATGGAGTGGCATTAAAGTGGCTTCAGCCAAGAGGCCAACCTGGAGAAACGGCCAGCGTGAGCCCTACTGACCAAATGGCAGCGCTAAGTGCATCCGGGACTGAGGAAAGTAACCCAGTCTGTGTAGGGTCTGTTTTCCATTGGAAATGAAGCTTTTTTTTTTTTTTTCAATTAATTTTATTTTTTAAGAGCTTCGTGAGAGAAACAGCTCATCCGGCAACAGCTTTGAAGGAACGTAAGCTGGACCCAGTTGTCCCGTCTCTGAGATGAGCTTACCATACTGAGCACTGTGGTCCAGGCTGGGCAGACACCGCCTTGCCCCTGGGCCCAGCCTGTGCAGCTCCCGGGCAGAGCGCTCCAGGGTGGAGAGCCTCTGTTCCAAACCCCAGTGAGGAGCAACAGCCTTGGCCCTGGGGAAGGGTCAGTCGCCTGTGATCATAGCACCTTGACACCTCATTTGAGTGGTGTCCTCAGGCTGAGGTCTACCCCAGACAAGGGAACATTCCAGAATCATGCGAAGTCTCCACCTCCGTGGCTGCCTGGATTTTTTCTATTTTGTTTGTAAAATAGAAGTAGGATATATCCCAAAGTAGGATTTAAATCTCTCTTGCAAAAGGAACCGTATCCAATTCAGCTTAACCTTTTCAGGGTCTTCACAGACGTATCTGTGGTTAAGCCACGTTGATGTCCAGAGGTGTCCTTGATTCTGAAAACTTGGACTTTATGTACTGGCGCTGAATTGAATCTTAGAAACAAGAGTTTTGGGTGAAATAGAAAAGAATAGTTTTATTTCTTTGCCAGGCAAAGGGGGACACAGTGGGCTCATGCTCTCAAAACTGTGTCTCAACCTGGAAAGATTTGGTGAGGAGTTTTACAGCAGTGAGGTTGCTGATAAGGATCAGAGTGTGTGCAGGGCCTGTAATCCTTTAACCTGGCTTCAGGATCTCCTGATGAGTTCCTTTGGTTTCTTTAATTTGGCCTCAGGTGGTCCCCTGATGAATTTCTTGAGGTTGTCAAACTGATCTCTGGGAAGAAGAGTGCTAATATCTTCCATTTAGTGTGTGTGTGTGTGTGTGTGTCTATGGAGGGGAAGAGGGGGTTTCTAGTACTGGGTTCTAGTTCTGTAGAAGAGCTCAGAGATATCATGTTTTTCCCTTGAGGTGGAACCAGGACCATGCTCCAAGGCAGCACCATTGTTTCTTGGCCTTTACTCCCTTGTCTCTGCGTCCCCTCTGCTCCCTGATTAGCAACTGTTTGAATCTGCCCTTTGGAACTCAGGAAGGGTCATGGTGGCTGGAGTCTATTCCCTACAAACAAGGAATGGGGAACAGAAAGGCTTCCATGCCCAGGAGCCCCACAAAGTCCCTCGGTTTCGTCCTCAGTGCTGTGAGTGGATCTTGGTTGGATCCACTTTTCCTTTCTCCTGCCTCCATCTCTCTCTCTCTCACCCCTTCACTTCTTTCTCCTACTCACTCTTTATCATGGAAAATTCCAAGCATACCCAAAAGTAGGGAGAATAAAAAGTATCATGAACCTCCATGTACTCATCCCCCAGGTGGAATAGTTATCAACTCGTGGTCAGACTTGTTTCATGTATACTCACCCTTGACACTGGATTATTTTGAAGAAAGCCCCATATATCATATAATTTCATATATATTTGAAAAATATATAATTATGTAAATTAGAATCCTTTTAAGTTTTAAAATATTTTTATTGCCGCATAGTTGACATGCATTCTGATCCTCAGAACTTGTGTAATTAGCCAGTTGGACAGCTGCACATCAAGGAATAAATAGCATGTTTTTTTATCATCCCATCCCATTTTGCCTCTTCTCAGCCAGTTCCCTGCATGGGGAAGCAACCATTGATCTGATTTCTATTGTTTACCGGTTATTTTTTGCCTATTCTAGTGAAAGTGTTAGTCACTCAGTTGTGTCCGACTCTTTGTGACCCCATGGACTGTAGTTTGCCAGGTTCCTCTGTCCATGGAATTATCCAGGTAAGAATACTGGAGTAGATTGCCATTTCCTTCTCCAGGAAATCTTTCCCACCCAGGGATCAAACACCAGTCTCTTGCATTGCAAGCAGATCCTTTACTGTCTGAGCCACCAAGCCTATTCTAGAATTTCATATAAATGGGCTTTTACATGTTACTTTTCTGCTCCTGGCTTCCTTCACTCAATGTGTTACATTGAGATTCATGCAGGCTGTTGCTTACTTCAGTGACTTGAACCCTTCTGATTTTGAGGAGTGTCCCACTGTACAGATCCATTCTTCTGTTAATGGACATCTAGACTGTTTTCTGTAACAAAGCTGTTATAAACATTCTTATAGAAGGTTTTCTGTGGACATATATTTTCATTGCAATTAATATCTAGGAATGAAATTGCAGGGTCATAGATATATTTTCCTTTTTTGTTGTAGTTTTATCCTTTTTAAATTTCAGTATAGTTGATTCCAGGCAAATTTGGCCTTGGAATACAGAATGAAGCAGGGCAAAGACTAATAGAGTTTTGCCAAGAGAACGCACTGTTTGCCAAGCAAACACCCTCTTCCAACAACACAAGAAAAGATTCTATACATGGACATCACCAGATAGTCAACACCAAAATCAGACTGATTATATTCTTTGCAGCCAAAGATGGAGAAGCTCTATACAGTCAGCAAAAACAAGACTGGGAGCTGACTGTGGCTCAGATCATGAGCTCCTTATTGCCAAATTCAGACTTAAATTGAAGAAAGTAGGGAAAACCACTAGACCATTCAGGTATGACCTAAATCAAATCCCTTATGATTATACAGTGGAAGTGAGAAATAGATTTAAGGGCCTAGATCTGATAGATAGAGTGCCTGATGAACTATGGACTGAGGTTTGTGANATATATTTAGTTATGGGAAATCATGCCATTATCACAGACAAATAGTTCTAATTTTTGTGTGCCCATGGGAGGAGTTGAGCTCAGGGTCTTCCTACTCTGTCATCTTAGCTGCTCCTCAAAACACTCAGGGTATTATATTTGGTTTAGACATTTGCTGCATTTTACCCATAATTCATTTCAGGCCTTAGTCATGTGTACTTTTATGGTAGCCTTGGTTGAAAACTTTATATCTGAATCATCTGTGAACTACATTGGTCCTTCTTTGACCACACCTGAACAGGAGAGCTTGGACAAGAGTCAGCCACATCCTCTCCTTCAGTTCACTCTAAATTGTCACAGGCTTTTGACTCCATCTTGTCTTTGAAGTCTTCCCAGGCTTCCCAGGTAGCTGAGTGGTAAAGAATCCACCTGCCAATGCAAGAAACGCCAGAGACTTAGGTTCAATTCATGAGTCGGGAAGATTCCCTGGAGAAGGAACTGGCAACCTACTCCAGTATTCTTGCCTGGAAAATCCCATGGACAGAGGACCCTGATGGGCTACAGTCCATGGGGTCTTAAGAGCTGGACATGATTAAGCATGCACACTGCACGCTTCTTGACATTTCATGATCTTGTTCACTGCAATCTTGTCATTTGCTACTTTTTGAAATGAGTTCACTAACAATGTTACAAATCTACCTGGGCTTTGAGGCAAAAAATTCAGGCTACAGTGAGAATGTGAGTGCCTCTCCCATTACCACAATGCTTTAGTAGGTGTATGAACTCTGGTCATCTCTATTGGCTGCTCAAAGACCTCTTCATTTATAGGTTGTGAGCTTGGTCTTAGTTAAATAGACAAAGTTTCTGGTCAAGTGATCTGGCTAAATGAAGTTCCTGAATTTTGTAATTAAAGAAATGTCCTAGAAAAAAACCCAAACTGACAAAATATTAGCGGCCTTGGGTAGAAAACTGTGTGTTCCTTACAATGGAATGGTGTTCCTTATAATGGAATGGAGGGGACTAGGAGAAAGGATGAAGTGACCTCTTGTTCGGAGGAAGAGCCAGGGGGAGATACCATGTAGAAAGACTGAGTTTTGTACAGTTTCCAACAAAGTGGTCATTGCAAAAGTTATTTGACAAATACTTACTGAGAATTTAAGAGTTATATGTTAAGAGCTAGGAGATTCTGAAAGACCTAGATCCAGTGAGGTCACTCCTGCAAGGATGATCTCAAATATCTGTATGACAGAAACACATTATTCTCACATATGTTCATACTGTGAGAAACAAAGGTATAATATGCATGTGATTTTCCTGCTGCATGTATTATTATTCAACAACCTTTATGGAGTCCTTGCTATGTGTCAAGAAATTTGCACATTCATTTATTCAATTAAGTGTTCATTGAGGGTTTACTATATGCTAGGCACTGAAAAAGCCAAAGATATTAACATGCAACTATCTTCCTCAGAAAATCTGTGGAGGATAAAGAGAGAAGAGGTAGCCATGCTGTCAACTGTCACTCCTCCTGGTCATTTGAACCCAGAGAGATGTAGTCCCTTAAAAAAAGAAAAAAAAATTTTTTTGTACCATCACAGGAAGAAGTGAGTGGAAATAAGGAGGGCAAGGACCAGAATTGGAGGGGATAGTGTAGAAGAAGGACCTGGTAAGACAGATCTCCTAACAAAGGAAAAACATTCTCTTTGCCAAATGACTAAGGGCTAGCATAGGAGAAAGTTATGATGATACTGCAGCTTGTCAGAAGAATCCTTTCTCATAATAAGGTTGTTTCACTCTGTGATTTTTTTAAGATATGCAAACTTGTATTTTGCCAGATTTAAGGGGTGAGATGGAGAGTTCTTTTTATAAGCAAAATCATGCAAAAGGAAGATAGAACCTCAAGTTTTCATCTGAGAGGCCACATACAATTCAAATCAGAGCCGATGGCCCTCCTGGGACTGAAACAGTCTGAAGTGGAGAACATACCCTACCTCCCACACAGCCTCTGGACAGTCTCTGACAGCCTGATGATTAATGCATAAAATGGAAAGACATTTCATTGACTGCCTTGTAGTCTCATGAGCACAATGCAGTCAATAAATATTTATTGAATGTAATTTCCTGGGGCTTGCAGCACTTACTCTGTGATAACTTGCAACTGAATAAGCAAGAATTATTCAGGGTGGTTACAAATAAATATATAAGTATATGTTAATGGAATCCGAACTACAAATGGAGTGCTAGAAAGAAAATGTGCACCCATCTACAGACAAGTCATCCAAGTGGTACTAGACTTGAGGTAATTAAGAAAGAAGTGTGTCACGTAAGCCCCAGAAGTGAGAACTGAAAGAGAAAGAAGAAAGGGAAAAATAAAGGAGAGGAGAGAAATTTATAAATAGCTCTATTTCGTACAAACGAAAAAATATATGTTTGACTTTAAAAGTTAATCTTTTTTTTTCCTCTGGGTTTCTATGTACAATACTTTCATCTGTCACCGAAATATCTCCCACACTTAAGAAATGGCAGCGTTAACTGAAATAGGCTTCCAATTTGCAGTTTTTGCAATAAAAATAAAATATGGCTTTCTGCCACCTATTTGGAGCTACAGCACCCATACGCTGATGCAATCCCCGTTAAGCCCCAGTCACATTACATTCTGAGTGGAATATCACCAGGTTGGGCATGAGGATGAGTATTAGATTACAGTTACTTATGTTTTAACATTTGTTCTGAGTTAGAAAAGGCAGAGGAACCAGAGATCAAATTGCCAACATCCGCTGGATCATCGAAAAAGCAAGAAAGTTTCAGAAAAACATCTATTTCTGCTTTTTTGACTATGCCAAAGTCTTTGACTGTGTGGATCACAATAAACTGTGGAAAATTCTGAAAGAGATGGGAATACCAGACCACCTGACCTGCCTCTTGAGAAACCTGTATGCAGGTCAGGAAGCAACAGTTAGAACTGGACATGGAACAACAGACTGGTTCCAAATAGGAAAAGGAGTACGTCAAGGCTGTATATTGTCACCCTGCTTATTTAACTTCTGTGCAGAGTACATCATGGGAAACGCTGTGCTGGAAGAAGCACAAGCTGGAATCAAGATTGCCAGGAGAAATATCAACAACCTCAGATATGCAGATGACACCACCATTATGGCAGAAAGTGAAGAGGAACTAAAAAGCCTCTTGATGAAAGTGAAAAAGGAGAGTGAAAAAGTTGGCTTAAAGCTCAACATTCAGAAAA
>SJYX01018182.1:0-159510 GCA_006410675.1 Oreotragus oreotragus | reverse complement strand
TGAAAGAGTTGGCTTAAAGTTCAACATTCAGAAAACGAAGATCATGGCATCTGGTCCCATCACTTCAGGGCAAATAGATGGGGAAACAGTGTCAGACTTTATTTTTTTGGGCTCCAAAATCACTGCAGATGGTGATTGCAGCCATGAAATTAAAAGCCGCTTACTCCTTGGAAGGAAAGTTATGACCAACCTAGATAGCATATTCAAAAGCAGAGACATTACTTTGCCAACTAAGGTCCATCTAGTCAAGGCTATGGTTTTTCCAGCGGTCATGTATGGATGTGAGAGTTGGACTGTGAAGACAACTGAGTGCCAAAGAATTGATGCTTTTGAACTGTGGTGTCGGAGAAGACTCTTGAGAGTCCCTTGGACTGCAAGGAGATCCAACCAGTCCATTCTGAAGGAGATCAGTCCTGGATGTTCTTTGGAAAGAATGATGCTAAAGCTGAAACTCCAATACTTTGGCTACCTCATGCGAAGAGTTGACTCATTGGAAAAGACTCTGATGCTGGGAGGGATTGATGGCAGGAGGAGAAGGGGACGACCGAGGATGAGATGGCTGGATGGCATCACGGACTCGATGGACGTGAGTCTGAGTGAACTCCGGGAGTTGGTGATGGACAGGGAGGCCTGGCGTGCTGCGATTCATGGGGTCGCAAAGAGTTGGACACGACTGAGTGACTGAGCTGAACTTAACTGAACTGATAGTTGATCTACAATATTGAGTTAGCAAAGTGAGTATACATGTTCTGTCTCAGATTCTGTATTTTCATTTATAAGAAAACGGCCAGTGGTTTTCCAGAGTGACTGTCACCGTTTTGCACTCTCACCAGCAATGTGTGAAGAGTTCTGATTGTTTCACATTCTCTCCAGAATTTAATATTTTTCATCTTTTTAATTTTAGCTGTTCTAGGATGTTTGGTGGTATCTCCTTATGATTTTAATTTGCATTTCCCTGATGATTAATGATGGTGAAACCTTTTTCTTGTGCTTATTGATCATTTTTGTATGTCTTCTTTTGAAAAGTGTCTATTCAGATATTTTACCCATTTAAAAAATTGAATTGTCTTTTTATTATTGAGTTGAAGGAGGTCTTTACATATTGTGGATATAAGACATAGATGTTTCAACCAATCATACGTAACCTTGCTTTGTGTGTGTCTGTTTAAAGATACCTTATATTAAAACAGGATATAGGTGTTGTTTATTCTTTCTTTCTATCTTTTCAGATATAGGTGTTGTACACACTTTCTCCCAATCCAATACTTATTTTTTTCTTTTTAAAACATTTTAAATTTAATTTTTTTGTGCTGTCTCTTATACACATCTAGATGTGTATAAGAGACAGGTTGAAGGAGGTCTTTACGTATTGTGGATATAAGACATAGATGTTTCAACCAATCATACGTAACCTTGCTTTGTGTGTGTCTGTTTAAAGATACCTTATATTAAAACAGGATATAGGTGTTGTTTATTCTTTCTTTCTATCTTTTCAGATATAGGTGTTGTACACACTTTCTCCCAATCCAATACTTATTTTTTTCTTTTTAAAACATTTTAAATTTAATTTTTTTAATTGGCAGATAATTGATTAACTATATTTTGTTGGTCTCTGCCATACATCAACATGAATTAGCCATAGGTATATATGTCCCCTCCCTCTTGAACTTCCCTCCCACCTCCCACCCCTGCTACCTAATTTTTGATAGTGTCTTTTGATGAGTAGTAGTTTTAAATTCAATTTATATTCATTTTTTTCTTTTATGGTTTGTGTTTTCTGTGTGTTCATCAAGAAATCTTTACCTATTTCTGTATTCTCTTATGTTTTCTTCTAATCACTTTATTGTTTATATATCTAATCAAGAACTAAAACAATAACAAACATATAGCCACAATACCATTGTCACACATAAAAAATTAAAAAGTTCTTAGTATTATTAAATATCCACTCAGCACGATGTTCAAATTTTCTCAAGTATTTTTTCCTTATGGACTTTAATATGTAAACTGAATACAAATAGCATTCATATATTGCTATTTTTGATTTTTCTGAGAAGCTCTCTTAAGCTATGTATCTCCCACCTCCCAATCCACCTGCCCTGTTTTTTGCATTCTATTGAAGAAACTGGGTTATTTGTCTTGTAGAGCGTCCTATGGTTTGGATTTTGTAGATTATATCTTCATGGGGTTGTTTATTATATTTCTCATCCCCTGTTTATCCTGAAAACTAATATTTAGATCTAGAGGTGTGATCATAGTTAGGTTCAAATTTTGTGAAGAATATTTTATAGTATTCTGTGAATATATAGGGTTGGAAGTATATGGGGTTTGACTTTCTCTCTTTTGTATAATGTTAGCAGCCATTGACAGTTGTTATTATTATTTCATTAGAGTCATAAAATATGATATTTCATCCTCTCTTCTAAATTCAACAGCTGAAACCTTCAATGAAGAGACTTCCCTGAAACAACTCTTTTTGTTTATTTATTTTTAACGGAAAGATAAATGCTTTACAATATTGTGTTGGCCTCTGCCATACATCAACACAGACCAGCCGTAGGCATACATATGTCCCCTCCCTTTTGAATCTCCCTCCCACCTCCCACCCCATCCCACCCCTATAGGTTGTTACAGAGTCCTGGTTTGAGTTCCTTGAGTTAGACAGCAAATTCCCATCGGCTATCTATTTTACATATGCTAGGGTATATTTAAACCAACTCTTTGGACGTCCCATGGATATTATCTTGAGTAGTTCTGGGAATGCCAATGTTTCTAGAGTTATTAATCTGCTTGCGTCACTAGATTTAAGTTTCCCCACAGCGTTAGGCTGAAGTCATTGCTTATTAAATAGTTCAGCAATAGCAATAATAATCATTCTATGCTGAGCACTTTGGGGGCAGGTTCTAACTTAGGCACTCAATGTATTTCACTCATCAGATATTCTGAGTTGGAAATTATTACTCATAGATCCTCATGGCTTCTACCATAAGATAATAGATTTATCTCATGATCTCTGATCTTCCGGGGGTTTCTTCCAGGCCAATATCTCTGTTATGGACATGTGAAAGACCTTTCTGCTCCTTTAATTTTATAGGTTTGAAAAGATTTATATCATTAAATGCCTTTGCCTGTGTGAAAGGAATATGAACTTGGGACAAACACTCCCATAATAAGATGTTGACTATTCCCATTAAAGTTGAAAGAGAAGGGCTGTGGCTTACAGCATGAGTAATCTCAACTCTGGCTGCTTACTGATTCAAGCCAGAATTTTAAACACATCATTTGCCCCTCACAAAGGCTCCATTTCCTTCTTGGTAGAATGGGAAAAAATAATACTGGATCATGACTTGTTGCCAAAGAGGTGTTTCCTACTAGAGACCAACTGGAGACAGCTTGGGTAGATGGTGAAGTCTGTAATTGCTCCCAAATAAATATAGAAAAACACCCCAGAGAAAACACCTTCCCTGGTGAGAACCCCCACTTTCCCTTCTTTATGGCTTCGTGTCTTTTAAGAGGAAATGATCTAAGTGACTAGATGTTTGAAGGAAATTATTAAACAGAATACTTAAAACTGGGTTTGACTTGAAAGACGAAAGTGTTTAAGATTTGTAAGACTAATGAGTTTATGCTGCACGGCAGTCCTGGGCTGCACCGTTCAGCTGGTTCCTAGGCAGAGAGGTTTGCATTCTCTTTCTTGTTTTGAGGAGCGAGATTATTTCTTGTGTATTTGACTGTTCCTCCTTCTGTTTCCTTGCCTTTGAGTCCCTTCCACAAAAATATCTTCCACATACCCAGCAGTTTTTATCCCTTTGGCCCATTTACTCCTTTATGAGACAATCTGTCTTCTCTGCAGACTTCACTGAGGATTGCTGTCGGCTTTCCCGAAGATGCAGATACCTTCAGTAAGGGTTTACCAGTCTCCATTGCTTTAAGGGAGAGATTCTGTTTAACATACAGTGAGGATACATCCCAGTTCCTCCAGGGTAGCCGCAACTTAAGCTTGTCAGCCTGTTGTCATTATTAATAGCATCCTCTTTCCCTTTCAAAAGTGTCTTGGTTTAGATGTACATCCTGGGGGCACCCTACTTTTACTTGGTAGTCACCCATTACTTGTTCATAAAACAAGCCTCAATAAATGTCAAAGGCTTGAAATAATAATAATACAAAATATATGTTTCTGTCCATGATAATGTTAACTAGATGTTAATAACAATAATATATCAAAAACATTCAGGAAATATTAGGAAATAAAAACACTTAAATGGTTCAACATCAAGATGCAGAACTGGATCAGATGGCAAATTTTCAGATGCCAACAGGAAACAAGATTGTGGGTATATAGCAATAGCTTTAAAGTTTTAAAAATATATAGCTTTAAGAGCACAAGGAAATGACTAGCCCTTGTAATGTGAAACAGAAGGATTCTTGTATGTTTCATGATCAGTGATCGTTCCCACTTTTTGGAGTCTTGATCAACTGTGATTCATTTCCGTTGGAATAGAATGGTGGAGGTGAGGCCAGGGGGAATGAAGATTAGAGTGAGCAGGTGGAGCAAATGGCCTCCTGGCTCTTCCTAAATAAAAGAATCACTCGTGTTTCATGACTGTCCCTCTGATATGGTCAACGAGACTAAGAATGCCACCTTGTTCTTGTTTGGACTTGTTGCTTTTGATAGCTAGGAAACATGGGTTTTCATCTGAAGCCACTTCCACTCAACCATGATGCACCCTGTTCCAAGCCAGTGTAGCAAGAAGATGGCAGCTAGCACGTTCCATGTTAGCCTGTCCACGTGGATCTGAACTGCCATCCTGCCAGATGAGACCAGATGTTCATGGCTGGGTATAATACTCCAGAAGCGTTTGCCCAACGATCAAGAACAGGATTAAGAGTGAATGATGGCTGAGGACGCTGTTCATTTCAGACGGCTATCTAGTGCTCTGTGTACCATAGTAGACCACCATCATCCAGACAAGCAGAGAGGCAGGGGAAATTCAGCTTGACGTGAAGCACAAACATGCCAGCAAAAACAACCTAAGATCTACTCAAAAGAGCCATATACAGAATTGGTCTGAGTCAGAAGTGGACACAGCTGGACACAGCTAAAATAACCAAGTATTTTGCCTAATAGCAGCTCTAGGTGCAAATAAGGAAAGACAGATAAAAACTGAGTTTCTAAGTGAGCTCAGTTTAGGTAACTTTTTTGGATATACACAGAAATCATTCATGAATTATTTTAGTCTTTATTCATGTATACATTTTTCTAATAATGTAAAAATTAAGATAATTGATCTGAAAACAGTAAAAACCTAAAATGTATATAAATATTAAATATTATTATTGAGAACCAACTATATTCATGATGTTGTGTTTGGGGCTGTGGGAACAAAAAGACAAGTAAGATATAATTCTTATCTTCAAAAAGCTTATAATCTAGTAAAGCAAATTATAGCAACCCAAATGAGTTCCCCATGGTTAAAGCTAGAACAATTTGAGCAACAAAATAAATCATGATGGTATTTATATTTAATTTGCATAATTTAATATAATTTATAGGTAAAACATTATATATAATTTTTTATTAAAAAATTTTTTGGGACCACACTTCATGGCTTGTGGATGCTTATGTGCTTAATACCCTAAACAGGTATGGAACCCATGCCCTTGGCAGTGAAAGTGCAAAATCCTAGCCACTGAACCACCAGGGAATTCCCTACATACTGAATATAATTTAGCACAGGGGCTTCCCAGGTGGCCCCATGGTAAAGAATACGCAGGAGACTCAGGTTTGATCCCTGGGTTTGGAAGATTCCCTGAAGGAGCGCATGGCAACCCAATCCAGTATTCTTGCCTGGAGAATCCCCATGGACAGAGTCACCACAGGGTGGCAAAGACTTGGACATGACTGAAGTGACTTAGCACACACACATAAAGAATTTAACATACTTCTATATCCTATATTGTAATATATAATTACATCTAATGCTAGCTTTTATATAAAATAAGCATCCCCGAGTTAATACTGACAAGTATAAGTGACTAAAATAAATAAATAAACATAAAAGGAGGAGGGACAACTACTCTCTCTTTTTTTTTTTTTTTTTGGCTGTGCTTGTGGAATCTTAGTTTCCTGATCGGGAACTGAACACGCATACTTTTCAGTGAAAGTGGGGAGTCTTAACCACTGGCCTGCCAGGGAACTCCCAGGGACAACTCTTCTTTACAGAAAAATCCTAATGAATTAATGCAGAAGGAATGAGGGAAATAGAGATGACTGATGGAATATCATAGTAATAATTACTGTATAAAGGTCCACTGATGAATGGTAAATAAAGAGAAACAGTTCATTTCCCCCCACCACCCGCCCTCCCCCAGGTGGAGGGATGGAATTACCTGCCCCCAGGTGGGAGGCATGGACCTGGGTGGAGGACGTGGACGGGAAGCAGGGGTGCCTTCTTGGGCCAGAGGCATTTGGCTGGGTTTCAAAGGCTGGGGGAATTTTGACGTGCAGGTTTGGGCTGGGCAGGTGGGGTTTTTAAGGTGGATGGGATTTTGAAAGGTCTGGGTCAAAACACAAGAGCAAGAGAGGGCAGGACAAGAGTGAGTGGGTAGTTCTGGCTGGAGGCCAGTCCCCCATGGCAGACGGCGGTGGGCAGGGGGCCAGAAGCCCGGCTGAGGTCACTGAGAATGCTCTTTGGTTGAGCATGGGGGACTTGACCCACTGCAGAGACTGGGGCAGCGTGAGCTTGTCTCCATTGCCTTGACAATAACTAAAGGTGTGAGGGGACAGATGGTGGATTTCAAAGTCCCTGTGGAGGTGGAGGCCTCAGTGGGGGAATGACGGGAGTCCCCGTGTGTGCGGAGAGGGGAGCAGGGATCCCGGCCCCAGGGGCGTCTGTTCCGTGAACCCTGGGTCCCTTGGGAAGCAGGTCTGGCCCCAGGTCTCTGTCCTGGGCTCCTGTCTGCTCCGTGACTCTCTCTTGGCACCAGGAGAATCGCCATTGTGACGTAGACCCTTCCTGCTCACAGACTCGTCCATGTTCTGGGAACCAGCTCGCTGGCCTGTCCGAGTCACGGAGTGCAGGGGTGTCGGGGAGGTTCTGTGGGTACGTTGACTATCTTGAAGGTCCGCTGGGGATGTCTGGGGCTTGGCCCTGTTCCTCCTCTCCCAGTGGAAACGCCGGCTCTGGAGCAATCCCTTCCCCCCCCCACCCCATACACACACTCTTCCCTCAAAACTGGGCGGATTCGGGCCTGAACGTTGGTGAAGAAATGTGCTGGGCTCTTAGGTCACGGCTAGACAGCCCCCGCTGGGCCTGTTTGCTGTCCGTTTCCCTCTGCTCCCCGACTGGTGTCAGGAGATTTGGGGAACTTGTGACTCATTGCAGCCAGTGACTGTGGCCATTCTGCTGAGAAGCCCCGTCCCGAGGGAGGAGGCAGGGGTCAGTCCCCAGGTAGGTACGGGCTGCCCCTCGGCTCCCTGGGTTGACAAGCTCAAGTGGGACTTTATGGCCGGGCGTGATGGAAACCATAACACATGCCTCTCAGGAGCAGGGCCGTGCTGGCTGGGAGGACGTTTGGCTCGGCTTGTGTTTGAGCAGTCTGACAACAGCTATAAAGCTTAGCAGCTGTGAGGTGGATCAGGTACTGTGGGACTTTTGGACTTAGGTTAACCCTGGGGTCTTGAGACAGAGGTTCAGCTTTAAAGAATGCAAGCAATGAGACAGCTCTTAGGAAAGTAAACTCATTAAGTTCTCTGCATATGCAGTTCTGGAGACTGCTGACAGGAGTCCTTCCATGAATTAATTTTCTGAAGAGATGAATTGACATGGGTCTCCTCCCAGGAGTTCACTTCTAGATACCAAAGAAGTATCTCTTGGGTCTTCAGGGAGCTTGGTGGTTCGACTCGAGTTCACTGCAGACACTAGAACGAACTCCTTGATAGAGAGTTGGGAGCAACATTCGGGAGGGAGATTAGTCCAGCCTCTGCCGCCCCTTCCTCCGTGTCGCTGTGGTAGGGATTCTTGAAATTACAGGGATTAGCATAGACCTAAAAAACCACGTCCTAGCCGGAGTGTCCAGGGCGGGAGCTGAGTGGGAGGCTCGGGGAGGGGTGGTTGGAGGACTGGAATCTGTTCTCAGCCTCAATGTCAAATCCTGGCGCCTCCCCACAACAGTTATGTAACCTTGGGCCTGTGCCTTCTCCCAGCCGGGCTTTCTTTCCTCCCTGATGAAATGAGATAATGATGCGTTCTTTTCCGGGTTGTTGTGAGGCTTCAATAAATAACAGTGACCTTGAACTGCCTGTACGGAGCCTAGTCCCCGGTAGTTCGAGCTCCCACCCTTCCTCCTGTGGGAGTTTCTCTTCACCTTCTTAAGGAGGTAGATGTTCCCATCTTCGTTTTCAAGGGAGGAGGCTGAAATGAATGGCTCAGCCAAGGATGCAGACGCCCTAGTCCTTGCTCTTTCCATCACGCCAGGGGCCCCCGTCCGGAGGTCAACAGGCTGTGTGGGCTCCGAGAGACCGCGGCCGACCTTTGAAGCTCTCTTAAACGTCTTTGCCATTTCAGAGTCATCCCTGGAAAAATCTGTTCATCAGACGTGTGCCCTGCCAGGTCATCCGGCAGCCCAAGTGCTTTATTTTTCATTTTTTTGCCAGTGAAACAGGCTGCACGGTCCATCTCCAATTCCGCCTTCCCCCAGTCTCGGTTAGGAGTGATCACAGTGACCGGTGTTGGTTACAACGTGCCAGGCATGGCGCTGAAAGCGTCCCCTGTGTGATCTCATTGTACACCCCACCCCCAATAACCCTGAGAGGAAGGTGTTTCATTCCGATTTCCCTGCTGAGGAATCAGAAGCTTTGAGAATTAACTCCATCCTGTTGAAAAAGAGCCCATCTATCTAATGGTGAAGGCCATGCTCTTTACCACCTAACTCAGATAAATCCAATGGGCTTCCCATGTGGCACAGTGGTGAAGAATCCACCTGCCGTGCAGAAGATGCTGGAGACACGGGTTTGATCCCTGGGTCAGGAAGATCCCCTGTAGAAGGGAATGGCAACCCATTCCAGTTTTCTTGCCTGGAAAATCCCATGGACAGAGGAGCCTGGCAGGCTACAGTCCATGGGGTCTCAGAATCGGACACAACTGAGCATGCATGCAGGTAAGTTGAGAAGAAATGTTAGCCGTTTTCTGTGGCTGAGTGTTCAGGGCGAGTGATGCTTATGTTCAGATATGGAAAAACAGGTTTCACACCTGACAGATGTGACTTAATGCAAGCCACCCCTCCTGTAGCCCCTGGGAGGTTTATCATACTAACACTGTTTTGGGTTGAATGATACCCCCTGAACTCACTCATGGAACTGATGATTCTGAAACAAATAATCCATGATTCAAGAAAAAAAAGATAATAGAAGGGGGCAGTGGAAATAAACTACATAAATCAATAAACAACCATTACACAAAACTGTGGTGAAATCTTTACACTCCCCAGGGCTCTTTCACCAAATTTTGTGGGGAAAGCTCACTTCTACTCAGAATCTTCCTATTGTAATGTTGCTCATGGATGTATGAGGTCTGACTTTCATGAAACAGTGTGAAATATTTTTCAGGAAGTCCCATACAATGAATGAATTCCATTCCAAGAGCGTGTTCCTAGATCCAGTTTGTAAGTTGAACAAAGTTAGCTTAGGTACCCAACTAACACCATCGGCTATATGTTGCTGTACTGTAATAGGTTTATAATACTTTTCACAGAAATAATACATAAAAAGCAAACACACACAGAACAAAAATAAAACATTTTAAATCTTAGAAAACAGTACTTTGAAAAGTTCAGTGGTACAGTACGATAGCTGGCATACAGGCACATTCACATCTTTGAACGTTCGCAACTTGGTTCTTATGTGGGGAACTTAGTGTACTTTTTGAAGAAGAAAGCCGTTGAATGGGTCTAGGGGTCTTGCTTCATCAGCCTGGCCCTAGTAAATTATGTGAAGTCTATGTGAGGCATTGGGTTGCCTGTAAGCCATGGCAAAGACACATTCAGATCATTGCTCATCATTTGTGGGGTTAGGCCGAGTATTGGTTGTTGATTTCCAGTTTTCTTGCAACATCCATGGGGGTGGGAATCGTAGCAGTAGTTCCATACTTTATGTAGTTATGAAGATATGGGACTTGGTTTACAGTGTTATTTAGATACCATCCATTCCCACAAGGCATTTGTATTAATATCAAAGGTAGAAAGATAAGTTAAACTAAATAAGGAAGAGAAAACTAATTTATTAAAAGATTTTCTCTTCCTCATTGTTTCTTTTTTCCTTTTTTGTTTCTCAGATCAGGCTTTTATACCACACCCTTTTTACTATTTCTAACAGTCACAAGTGTAGAATAGTATTAATATTCTGATTTAACACCTATAGCCCTTATTTACCGCATACCAGAGAGTTTTGAACTCAAATGCTTCGAATTATCTGTACCTGCAAATATTTCAGCATTGATCTTTAAAAGATGCTTTAAAAAAAAAAAAAACCCACCACAATTTGACGATCATACCTTAAGAAATCAACAGTAATTCTTTATTACCCATTTGTGTTCAAATTTCCCTGATAGTTTGACACACTTTTTTTTTCAGTTTTGTTGAGATATAGTTTACAAACTGTAAACTTCACTCATTGTAAATGTACGGCTTGATCCTTAGTAAATTTGTACAGTTGTGCAAACATCACCACAGTCCAGTCCTAAAACACTTAAACATTTTTAATGGTTTGTTTACATCATGATTTTATTAGGGCCAATACATGGTGATTGGGAGATGTCCTCTTTGTTTTGTTTTACTTTTTATTTGGGTGATGTCTTTGACGTCTCTTTTAATATATAGGTTTGCCCTTTATATCAGCTTTAAAAAACTTTTTTTTTAAAGTGAAGAAATGGGTCTTTGCCTGGATTTTGTTAGCTGCATCATTGAGATATTATTTAATTCTTCCCCTCTGCATTTGCTGTAAGTTGGGTGTATGGACTCATTCAGGTTCAGGTAGAACTATTTTCTTCAGCTCGATTATATCACGAATGGGATAGTGTGCTTCCAACAGGGTGTCAAGGTGTGTGATTTATCTCTCTTCTTGACATTAGCAGCCTTCAATAATGATTGCCTCAGTCCATTACTTCATTAGAATTGCAAACTTGTGGCTTTTAATTTCATTTTCCTTCTGCCTTTATTACTTCTGTAAGATAAGCTTGTCCTCTTAAACCATTTGGTCTCCTAAGGAATGAATTTGAATATGAAAGGCAAGACAGATGCTTAATTTTTTTCCTTTATTATTTTTCAAAATAATGAGCTGATTCTCCAGCATCCTTCAAAGACAAGTCATTGAGTTTTGTTTTGTTTTGTTTTTAGTGTCATTATAAAGTCAGAGCTTCAGACTTACTGGAAGTGTTTCAGTTTATTGTGGTAATTGTCTTCTTTGACGCTCAGTTGTTCCATTTTGTGCCCAATGGAATCTAGTCAACTTGGCACCTCTTTTCTTTTGGACGTGACTGTTGTAGTTTTTGGTAGCTTCTTCTCTTTTTTTCAGTGGTATGACAAAAATTTCCAAGCTCATTTGGTACATTTTGTGCCACAGATCTGGAGTCAGTCATTTCTTCAAGAACTTATTCTTTTTGGTGGAAAATTGTATTCAGAGACCATAGTCTGGGCACTAGGAACCTCAGTCATTCTGGATAGCTTTTTTTCATTTGGCTTCCCAAGCTGCACAGTGGAAAGAATTTGCCTGCAATGCAGGAGACACAGGAGATGCAGGTTTTCTCCTTGGGTCAGGAAGATCCCCTGGACTTGGAAATGGCAACCCGCTCCAGTATTCTTACCTAGAAAATTCTATGGACACAGGAGCCTGGTGAGCTACAGTCCATGGCATCGTGAAGAGTCAGAGATGGCTGAAGAACAGTAACAAGCTTATTTTTCACTAAGATTTTTTAGTAGACAAAGCTAGAAAAAAGTGTTTAAGATAAAATACATCTTAGTTCATGCTGTTACTTTCAATTCAAACTCAAGAGCATAAAGTTTTTTACTGAGAACCTAACTGATTGTATAATTATGTTTTCTGCCCCCACTCTATCCGTCACTTGTTCCTTTTAATTGCTGAACAATATTTCACTGTGCAATATAACACACTTTTTGTATCCATTTGCTAGCTTTTAGACATTTGGATTGTTTTCAGATTTTGGCCATTATGAATAATGCTGCTATGAAAAATCTCATCCAAGTCTTCATACAAACATGTTTTATTTTCTCTTAGGCGGATACCTAGGTGTGGAAACCATTTTCCAAAATGGTTGTACCATTTCACACTCCCACCAGCAATGTATGCAGGTTCCAGTTTCTCCACATCCTTGCCAACACTTGCTTTGCCCTGTTCCCAGCCTATCTGTCTGATTATAACCATTTTAGTGGGCGTAGAGTGCTTTCTCATTTTGGTTTTAATTTGCATTCCTCTAATGTTGAAATTCTTTTCAAGTTTTTATTGGCCATTTGCATATTTTCTTTGGTGAAATGTCTATTTAAATCGTTTGCCTGATTTTAGAAATTGTTTTGTCTTATTATTGAGTTGCATAAGCTCTTTATATATTCTGGATGCAAATCCTTTGTCAGATCTAGGATTGGCAAGTATTTTCTCCCAGACTGGGGCTTGGCTTTTCATTTTCTTAACAGTGTCTTTTGAAGTACAAAAGGTTTTAATTTTGATGAAATCAAATTTAATAATTCTTTTATGTACCATACTTGTGGTGTGATTTCTAAGTCTTTGCCCACCTCAAGGACATGTAGATTTTCTTTTATATTTTTTCAGAAGTTTTACAGTTTTAGCTTTTATAGTTAGGGCCCTAGATCCATTTTGGGGTTGATTTTTGTGTATGCTGTAAGGCAAGGGTCTAAGTTAATCTTTTTACATGTCAATGTCCAATTGTCCCTGCACCAGTTGTTGAAAAGACTATCTTTTCCCCAATGAATTGCCTTGGAATTTTTGTTGAAAGTCAGTTGCCCATAAAAATAATGGGCAATATGACTTGACTCTTAATTCTCCTTCATTCATCTATATTCCTGTTTTTACAACAGTATCATATTGTTTGCACTAGAACCATACTTAGCAATATAACTTTCCGCTGCTGCTGCTGCTGCTAAGTCGCTTCAGTCGTGTCCGACTCTGTGCAACCCCATAGACGGCAGCCCACCAGCCCACCAGGCTTCCCTGTCCCTGGGATTCTCCAGGCAAGAACACTGGAGTGGGTTGCCATTTCTTTCTCCAATGCATGAAAGTGAAAAGTGAAAGTGAAGTCACTCAGTCGTGTCCGACCCTCAGTGACCCCATGGACTGTGGTCCACCAGGCTCCTCCATCCATGGGGTTTTTCCAGGCAACAGTACTGGAGTGGGGTGCCATTGCCTTCTCCGATATAACTTTCTAGTCAGTATTAAAGTCAGGAGATATAAATCTTCAACTTTCTTCTTTTAAAATACTGTTTTGGTTACTATAGGTATTTCACATTTCCATATAAATTTTAGAATCAGCTTGTTATTTTCTGCAAAATCATCTGCTGGGGTTTTTGCTAGGGTTTACATTAAATCTAAGATTCTTAAGTGCACATGGAACATTCTCTGGGATAGATCATTTGTTGGGCCACAGAGTAGACCTTAATAAACAAATGGGCTTACATCAATAAAAAGCTGCTGCAAAGCAAAGGAGACTATCAGCAAAATGAAAAGCCAACCTAGGGGATAGGAGAAAATATTTATAAACCTCATATCCAATAAGGGATTGATATTTATAACATAAAATAAATTTACACATGAGAAGAAGAATAATGATGATGATAACTTGAGTGAGAAAAGGCAAAATATGTAAATAGACATTTTTTCCAAAGGAAAAAAAAATGTACAAATGGTCAATAAGTACATGAAAATGTGTTCAACATCACTAATCACAGAAATGTGAATAAAAGTTAACATGAGATATTACCTCATACCTATTAGGTTATTTATTATCAAAAAGATGAGACATAACAGATGCTGGAGAAGGCAATGGCACCCCACTCCAGTACTCTTGCCTGGAAAATCCCATGGGCGGAGGAGCCTGGTAGGCTGCAGTCCATGGGGTCGCTGAGGGTCGGACACAACTGAGCGACTTCACTTTCACTTTTCACTTTCATACATTGGAGAGGGAAATGTCAACCCACTCCAGTGTTCTTGCCTGGAGATTCCCAGGGACNCGGAGGAGCCTGGTAGGCTGCAGTCCATGGGGTCGCTGAGGGTCGGACACAACTGAGCGACTTCACTTTCACTTTTCACTTTCATACATTGGAGAGGGAAATGTCAACCCACTCCAGTGTTCTTGCCTGGAGATTCCCAGGGACGGGGGAGCCTGGTGGGCTGCCGTCTATGGGGTCGCACAGAGTCGGACACGACTGAAGTGACTTAGCAGCAGCAGTGAGAATGTGGGGAAAAGGGAACTCTTGTACTCTGTTAGTGACGATGAAAACCAGAATTATATCCATTATGGTAAACATTATAGAGGTTGCTCAAGAAATTAGAACTAGAACTACCATATGATCCCATATGCAATATGCAATCCCACTTGTGGGTGTATATCCAAAGAAAATGAAATCATTATTTTGAAAAGCTATCTGTATTCCCATGTTCGTTGCAGCACTATTTCACAATAGTCAGTGTATGGAAACAAGTTCAGTTTTAACTGATGAATGGATAAAGAAAAAGTGATATAGATGTTAATATATACACACACTGGCGTGTCATGCAGCTTAAAAAAGAAGGAAATTCTGCCATTTGTGATAATATGGATGAAACTGGAGGTCATCCTCCTGAGTGAAATCATGGTATCACTTATATGTGGAATCTAGGGATGGGGGAAGTCAAACGCACGGAAACAGAGTAGAAAAGTGGTCGCCTGGAGCTATGGATGGGGAAATATGAACAGGCTGGTAAAAGGGTATAGGTTTTCAGTTCAGAAATCCCACCTCATTGTGGTCGTTCTTTTTATATATTGTTGGATTTGATTAGCTGTTATTTTGTTGGGTCTTTTGTGACTGTGTCCGTGAGAGATACTGATCTGTAGTGTTCTTTTCTTATATGGTTTTGGTATTAGGGCAATTCTGGCCTCATAGAGTGAGTTAGGAAGTATTCCCTCTGCTTCTATTTTCTGGAAGAGATGTGGGAATTTGATATAATTTATTCCATAAATGTTTGGTAGCACTCCTCAGTGAATAATTTTGGCCTGCTGCTTTCTTTTTTTAAGGAGGTTAGTAATTATTACACTTCTTTTCTAGATATGGGTCTATCCAGATTATCTATTTCTCCTTGTGTGAATCAAACTTGTGGCCATAGAATTTTGCATAATAGTCCTCTATTTCTTTTAATGTCTATGGGGTCATTAGTGTTGATTCTCACCATTTTTAACTAAACTTCTAACTTTTATCATTAGTAGTTATGAAGACTATAACTTGAATTCAAATATCCTTGGCTGAATATGCCACTGTTTGAATGATATAACATTCAATATCAATTCTGTTACTATTTTTGATTTTTATAGATGTAAGTGCTAAGAAATCTTGTCTGCATATGTAAGTAGATAGGAGTGGAAAGATTCTGTTAGAGCATGTCACTCAATTCTCTGAATACCTTCTGAATTAAATGCCCAAATCACTTGGGGATCTTTCATCAAAAATTACTTTTAGATGAATATAGTGAATAAGTCTATCAGGAGGAGCTTCTTTCATTTTGTTAAAAGCAATGAATTAAAATGAGTTGAACTGCAAGAAGATGTTTTATTTATTTATTAGTGTTTACACTTTCTCAGACCTCAACATTCCAAACAAAACTTCACCTGGCCACCTGGAGGTATTGGACAAGGCATCATTATAAGATCTGGGATGAGGAAGAAGTAAATATTTCTTTCGTAAAGTGGGAGAAGGATTTTTGAAAGAGGAAGTAAAAAGAGGGAACTTGTAAGATAGTAGACCGTCATCAAGTCAAACAGTCTGGGACAGAATGAAGGAAGAGCTGCAGGGGGCATGGGTTCGATCCCTGGGTGGGGAACTGAGATCCTGGCCAAAAGAAAGAAAGAATATTAAGTGATTGTTTCTTAGGAATGGTAATGGATCTGTTGTCACGTTGAATTTTAATTTTCATGGATGAGGATCAAGACTGAAATTTACAGGTGATATAATATGAGGTCTACAATGGTCTTACAATTCCCCAGAAAATAAGAGGGGCAGATGAGGTGAGAATGGGAAAACGTTGGTAGTAGCTGGAGCCCAGTGGTGGTGCGGGGGGCTAAGTTTGACCACTTCCTTGACTTTCCTGTGTGCTTGAAATTTTCCATAATAAAACATTAAAACATTTTTTTTTCATGTCTGGTTTTTAAATTTTCATTTTACTGGAGAGAAGCTAAAATCAGGGGTTGTCTGGTTCAATACCGGATTTCTGGCAATATGTGTCCTACTTTAGAGAGGAGGCATAGCCCAGACCACAAAAATGCCCAACTGGACCCCATCTCGTGATGCGCATCCTCCAAGGCGGGCAGTGCCACCCACTGTGGGTTTCACTGGGAACGACCTCAGTGTGGCTGAAGGAAGGACCAGCCGACTGAGCAGGCAGGCCTGGGTTCAAACCCTGGGCCACCTGCCATAATGTAATGATCTTTCCTAAGTGGAATAAACATAAGCATATTGAGCTCATCTGTCCTTTGTACCCTCTCAAACTCATTTGAAAGCCGAGGCTTGGGACTTCCTTATCAGTCCAGTGGTGGAGAGTCTGCCTGCCGGTGCAGGGGACATGGATTTGATCCCTAGTCCAGGAACTAGGAGCCCACATGCTGTGGAGCAACTAAGCCTGTGCGCCACAACTGCTGAGCCTGGGCTTTAGAGCCTGGGAGCTGCAACTACTGAGGGCCACAAGCCCTGGAGCCCACGCTCCACAACAGGAGGAGCCCCTGCAGTGAGAAACCCGCACGCAGCAACAAAGATAAATAAATACATAAATAAAATTTATTTAAAATAAAATAAATAGTGCAGTCAAAAATAAATAAAATTCAAAAATTAAAAAAAGTGAAACAAAATTTTGAAAATAAAGAAATAAATGAAAACCTGAGGCATGTTTTGAGGGTTCGAAATAATGCACAGGAAGTATCTAATGCATAGTTGATGCCTGATAAAAAGAAAATCATTATTAATGAAAAGCTTGTTCGTCTTTCCATCCTGGGGAACAATCCTTTATCTTGGGTCACAGAAGTCGCTCAACCAAGAAAGCCAACGCCACGTTGTGGGAGAAGATTTCCCTGCACGTTTATCTTTGGGAGGAAAGAGTCTTTATCTCGATATTTCTTTCCTGGGCCCGCCTCATTACCCTGAACTTCTAACCTGTGATCCTTTAATGCAAGTTTATTTACCAATCACTCTTTAGGACTTAGGTTAAGAATTTAAAATGCATGTTAATTTAAAACATGAGGATTTGAGAGGAAGCTTAAAATGTCTCTAAGACATTTTAAAAAATACTTATTTGCTTATTTATTTGGCTGTGCTGGGTCTTAGTTGCAGCACGTGGGATCTAGTTCCCTGACCAGGAATCGAACCTGGGCCCCTTGCATTGGGAACATGGATTCTGAGCCTCTGGACCACCAGGGAAGTCCCTCTAAGATATCTTTTAATTGCTGGGTTGCCCTAGTATTGGTTTTTTTTTTTTTTCTCCTTTGAAGTAAGTGAAATAAAGTCACTCAGTCGTGTCTGACTCTTTGCGACCTGTGGACTGTAGCCCACCAAGCTCCTCCGTCCATGGGATTCTCCAGGCAAGAACACTGGAGTGGGGTGCCATTTCCTTCTCCAATTTCTCCTTTGGGTTGGCTAATAAAATAAAAATTACCCAAGGACCCTAATTCTTTGGCTTCAGATCTATCCCCCAGAATGAGGGAACCTGTTCCTTGGTGCAAAGTGGAGGCTAATAATAATAATGTTCATAATGTCATACATAAAGATTCTTTAGTAATATTTTTCTTACAATGTCTTTTTGATTATAAAAATAACACAACATGAAAATTCACCCAATTTGCTTATATTTCACTTGTCTACATCATAAGTACTTTTATAGTTTCTAAAAATATATCTTTACCATTTCATTTTATTTATGCCAATGACATTTCTTGTGAGCTAGAGAGGTGGGAAATAATATTGGCAGACAGAGTGGGTCAAGGTGAAGGACTTCATTCTATAGATTTCACTTCCACCCCAGCGTTCTATCCAGTCATTAGATCCAGGTTATAATCCACTCATTGAACTGGAAGTCATGCCTGGTTAATTTCCCAGCTGATAATAGCGTGTACCCCACCTCCTCTCCCTGGGAATTTCCCAAGGGAAACTTGACCAGCACTGACTCAGCCAGCCCACACCTTACAGCAGCCCCCAACTTCACCCACCTTGATCATACTTGAAGGAAATCAAAAGTAACACCTAGATGAGAAAGGGCTAGGCCTCCCACCCTGGGTGATGCAGCCTCCCACTTGGCAGTGGAGTCTTGTTCATCTGGGCTCGGAGATCGGGCCGAGGTTTAAGACAGCTGTGTCGACCAGAACTGGGGACAGAAGCTGGACTCCTGGTGAACTGGGAGGGTGGCAGGCTCTGAGTCATCGCCACTAGAGATGGCAACACAGGACACAATTCCTGTTCCTTTTCTGTGGAGTCCACTTATTTTCTCAGTACATTTCTGGGGTCAAAGGTCTCTGCAGATAACCTTTAGCTGACTAGCAAGGCATCCCTTTGTTTATCAGTATGAGCTAAATGTTATTGAGAGCTACCATTTATCAAGCCATGCACCAGGCATTGTGCTGAGCAAAACTTTCTTTCAACAGTTATGGAGCCCCTGGGAATACAGTTGTGAATAAACCCTGCAGAAGCTTATAATCCACTGCGGGTGACAGCTACCCAACAACAGCCATTTGAATGATTACAAGAGAGCAAAACCCTACTCAGGGGAGGGCCAGGACCCCCTGGAAGTCTGTAAGTAACTTTACTTCCATTTTATTCTCACATAGCTATGGGAGGTAGGCGTTGCTCTTCCTCCTTTTTCAGACAAGACAATGGATGTTGAGAGTTTAAATCAATTTATTAGTGAAAGGGAGTGCTGGGGCTCGACTCAAAACCTGTCTGATGCCAAGGACTGGGTGTCCTCCTCCCCTGTGCTGGGTGCTCATATACAGAAACAAAGCTACTCACCACTGTGGGAAGTGCACAATGTACATTTCAATTTAGCCATATCACTCATTATAGATGAATTAGATAATCAAACTTCAGGGGACCTGTGAAATTTCTGAAACTCTATGCAACTTTGAGGGGAAATGTGCCCATATTTCTTGGGAGAAGATCCCTAGATTACACCCTGTTCTCCAAGGGATCGGTGACACGAAGAGTTTACTAGCCATTGCATTAGTCCGTGTAGTCATAACCCTTATCCTGACTTTGATCTCTGCCCACCGAGGAGGCAGCTGAACAACCCAGCACAAAAAGAGGTGGACAATCATCCATGCCCACAGTTTTCCAAGATGCCAGTGGTGACGATGGAAAGTTCACCCAAGTCTAGTCTTGCTTCTCCCTCTCACCTGCCAAGCCCCGTGGCTGGGACAGGTAGAACAGATAGGGTAGGTCTCTCCTGAGGTATGGATAATTGTCTCCCAATATATCTTTCTCCTGTGGGTTCAGTGGTGCCTGATCCATCCTTTTAGGTCATTTTCTGGGCTGCTGTAACTAAGTAACTACACAATGTCAGTGAATTAAAACAACAGAAATCTATTCTCTCCTACCTCTGGAATCCAAAAGCGATGTTATCTAACCATCTCATCCCCTGACACCCCTTTCTCCTCCTGCTCTCAGTCTTTCCCAGCAGCAGGGTCTTTTCCAATGAGATAGCTCTTTGCATTAGGAAGCCAAAGTATTGGAACTTCAGCTTCAGCCCTTCCAATGAGTATTCAGAGTTGATTTCCTAATGTCCATCAGTTGATGGACATTAATTTCCACTTTTTAAATTATTATATGTTTTATTTATTTTTAATTGGAGGATAATTGCTTTACAATATTGTATCGGTTTCTGCCACACATCAACATGAAGAAGCCATGTGTATGTATGTCCCCTCCCTTTGGAACCTCCCTCCCACCTCCCACCCCATCCCACCAGATGTGTATAAGAGACAGGCATACATCCATGGAAACATACCTAGTGCTACCAACTTATAAACAATAGTTAACTAAGCTGAGTGTGTAAAAAGAAATTCCATCTGAGTTTAGAAAAAAAACTCCTAAATCAAGGTTATTAGCAAATGGTCAAAATGAGAGCAGGTAGCATTGAAAAAAGAGGAATAGGATTTAGGAAAGAGAAGGCATAGAAGGGAAGGTCAGCTTTAGTCAAGAGCATGAAGATGGAAAACAAAGGATTGTTACAACAAATACACCAACTATAGGAGAAGTAGGTTCACCAACACCAACATACAATTCAAGGATTTATTCATTTATATACATCATGTTCTTTTAATATCTTGGGGGTGGGTATTTAAATGAATCCTATTGCTATTACTTTTGCTTACGGATTTTTTTCACCCAATTCTAATTTTCAAACAGCAGAGAAACTGCTAGCTCTCCTACAAACTTGGAGCCCTTGGCTTTCAGACCATTCAATTACAGAATCAGAAAAGTGGCGTCAGCTCTGTAATCTAATCCAGCTTTAAAACTTACTTGCTCTGACAGTGACTTGAATTCTCTAGATCCCCATTTCCTTCTCTGTACTATGGGAAAACAGTACCTCTCTCATGTGGTACACTGGGAGAATTAAAATGAGCTCATGTCCATAATTCACTGGATATCAGTACAATGTTTTGGCCACCCACTCCCATGGTCCCCTTCCCTGGGCTTCCCTGGTGGCTCATGGGTAAAGAATATACCTGCAGTTCAGGAGATGTGGGTTTGATTTCTGGGTCAGGAACATTCCCTGGAGAAGGCAAAGGCAACCACTCCAATATTATTGCCTGGAAAATCTCACGGACAGAAGAGCATGGCAGGTTATAGTCTGTGGAGTTGCAAAGAGCCAGACACAACTTAGCAACTAAACAACAACAACCCACTCCCTTGCTCCCCTTCCCTACACACACACATACACACACACTAGAATTTAAGGTGGAGAAGGCAATGGCACCCCACTCCAATACTCTTGCCTGGAAAATCTCATGGGTGGAGGAGCCTGGTGGGCCGCAGTCCCTGGGGTCGCTAAGAGTCAGACACGACTGAGCGACTTCACTTTCACTTTTCACTGTCATGCACTGGAGAAGGAAACAGCAACCCACTCCAGTGTTCTTGCCTGGAGAATCTCAGGGACGGGGGAGCCTGGTGGGCTGCCGTCTCTGGGGTCACACAGGGTCAGACACGACTGAAGTGACTTAGCAGCAGCAGCAGCAGAATTTAAAGGGAGTCTTAAGGTCACCTAGTATACCTTTCTGGATTCAGAAAAGAAAAAATCTAAGGCTAGTAACGTGAAAATGTTTATCAGTTCAGTTCAGTAGCTCAGTCATGTCCAATTATTTGCAGCCCCACAGACTACAGCACGCCAGGCTTCCCTGTCCATCACCAACTTTCGGAGCTTGCTCAAATTCATGTCCATCGAGTCGGTGATGCCATCCAACCACCTCTTCCTCTGTCATCCCCTTCTTCTCCCACCTTCAATCTTGTCCAGCATCAGGGTCTTTTCAAATGAGTCAGTTCTTCGCATCAGGTGGCTAAAGTATTGGAGTTTCAACTTCAGCATCAGTCCTTCAAATGAATATTTAGAACCGATTTCCTTTAGGATTGACTGTTCAATCTCCATGCAGTCTAAGGGACTTTCAAGAGTCTTCTCCAACACCACAGTTCAAAAGCATCATTTCTTCAGCATTCAGCTTTCTTTATAGTCCAACTCTCAAATCCATTCATGACTCCTGGAAAAACCAGAGCTTTAACTAGACAGAGCTTTGTTGGCAAAGTAATGTCTCTGCTTTTCAATATGCCATCTAGGTTGGTCAAAACTTTTCTTCCAAACAGCAAGCATCTTTTAACTTTATGGCTGCAGTTACCATCTGCAGTGATTTTGGAGCCCCCAAAATAAAGTCTCTCACTATTTCCCTTGTTTCCCCATCTATTTGCCATGAAGTGATGGGACCAGATGCCATGAACTTTGTTTTTTGAAAGTTGACTTTTATGCCAGCTTTTTCACTCTCCTCTTTCACTTTCATCAAGAAGTCTTTAGTTCCTCTTCACTTTCTGCCATAAGGGTGGTGTCATCTGCATATCTGAGGTTATTGATATTTCTCCTGGCAATCTTGATTCCAGCTTGTGCTTCACCTAGCCTAGCATTTCAGCTTGTGCTTCATCCAGCCTGGCATTTCACATGATGTACTCTGTATATAAGTTAAATAAGCAGGGCGACAATATACAGCCTTGGCATACTCCTTTCCCGATATGGAACCAGTCTGTCATTCCATGTACAGTTCTAATTGTTGCTTCTTGACCTGCCTACAGATTTCTCAGGAGGCAGGTAAGGTGGTCTGGTATTCCCCTCTCTTGAAGAATTTTCACAGTTTGTTGTGACCCACACAGTCAAAGGCGTTGGCATAGTCAATAAAGCCAAAGTAGATGCTTTTCCAGAACTCTCTTGCTTCTTCAGTGATCCAGCGATCTTGGCAATGTGAGCTCTGGTTCCTCTGCCTTTTCTAAATAGAGCTTGAATATCTGGAACCTCATGGTTCGTGTACTGTTGAAGCCTGACTTCAAGAATTTTGAGAATACTTTGCTAGCATGTGAGATAACAGCAATTGTGCGGTAGTTTGAGCATTCTTTGGCATTGCTTTTCTTTGGGATTGGAATGAAAACTGACCTTTTCCAGTCCTGTGGCCACTGCTGAGTTTTCCAAATTTGCTGGCATATTGAGTGCAGCACTTTCACACCATCATCTTTTAGGATTTGAAATAGCTCAACTGGAATTCCATCACCTCCACTAGCTTTGTTTGTAGTGATGCTTCCTAAGGCCCACTTGACTTTGCATTCCAGGATGTCTGGCTCTCACCACTGTGGTTATCTGAGTTATGAAGATCTTTTTTGTACAGTTCTTCTGTGTATTCCTGCCACCTCTTCTCACAAAACCATATAAAAATAGGAAACATTCTGTTTGTTTGATTTTAACTTTTAACTTGCTGAGGGGAGTAGATTTTCATTGTCTTTCCATTGACTGTGAGCACACCTAAAACCACCATCTAGAGAAGGTATCACTGCCTGAGGGTGAGCTCACTGACAAGCACTCTGCCTGTTGCATCTTACCTGGAGCTGACCACTCATTTCCCAAGGCCCTGGGCCTCAGTTTATTTCAGGCTTTTCTTCCCTCTGGAACTTTCATAATCACAGTCACCCCCCCAAGATCCCAGTTCTGCTCCTGCCAAACCTCCAACATGGCATGCATTTGCTTTAGGGCATTCTTTAAATTGAATCTACAAAGGAATAATGAAATAGAGAAGAAGTGAAGTCGCTCAGTCGTGTCCGACTCTTTGCGATCTGTGTATTCTTGCCACCTCTTCTTAATATCTTCTGCTTCTGTTAGGTCCATACCATTTCTGTCCTTGCACTGTCAAAAGACAGAAGAGTGAGTGGTTCCCCAGTGGTTGGGATAATCCTCCCACTCATTAGCATATGATTTCACCCGGCTTGCAAAACCTAGCCAGGCCGAATTCCATGGTGGAAGCACTTGCGCTCTGCAATGGCCCACACTCTGCAGAGTGTGCTTCTCTCTGAATCCTAACAAATCCACCTCTGACCTATCGCTGTGTCTCTCACTGAATTTTTGCAATGAGACATCAGAGCCTGAGCTTCATTAGGTCCTGAATCCAGGCATCATGGGTTTTGGCCAGGTTCAAGTCCCAGGAGAGAGGAGCTGAAGGATGAGAGGAAAAAGCAGTGGAAAAAATGTGCGAATCCCTTTCATAGCCTGCCAGAAAATCTGCTGAACACCTGACCTGTGCTCATGGTTTTCATTGGCTTGATCCTTGGTACAAAGAAGATAAAGGACAGAAGAACCCCCACCAGCTTGGGTAACAGCTACTGGAGCTTAGCAGAGAGTGGAGCCTTTGGGACATACTGAGATGTAGCCTCTCCAGAGTCCCTCACTTGTGCCCACTGCCACTCACCTGTTTGCGGGGGGGTTCAAGGAAACAAGAAACGAGAGATTTTAAAGGAATTAAGATTTCGTTAGGCATATGTCCCTCCAGCCATAGCAGTGAGGACATCCTACCTTAACCAGAGGTCTTCTGGAGTCTGAGACAGCCATGTGAGCTTTCTGCTGAGTTAGTTTTTCGCTGTCCCGGTTTCCAGCACGCTGGGCTTCTTGTCACTTTCCCTGCGCTGGGTTTTCTTCGTGTTCTGCTTCCACCATGGGAGCTTTCGCTGAGTTGGGCTCATGCTTTACTTGACCTCTTCCTTGTGGGGGGCTGCGTTGAGGTGGTTTCAGCCAGGTTAAATCCGAGTCACGGCACCATGGATGTTAGGGGAGTGTGTCATCTCCTCGGTTCTGTCTCATCACAACAAAAATTTGAAGCAATGCCCTTGGTGCGTCACAGCTCTCAGACAGTGTTGCAGCTCAGTTTTGTTTAGAAAATAAAGGAAAATACATCCTCGAGGTGTGAGGGCATGCCAATCCAAAAGATGCGAAGTGAAGAGAGAGAAAGAGAGCATGTACTCTTGGGCCCTTCAGCTCCTCTTGTCTGTTTCTTTCTCCCGCCCCCCCTGACTGTAGCCCACCAAGCTCCTCCGTCCATGGGATTCTCCAGGCAAGAACACTGGAGTGGGGTGCCATTTCCTTCTCCAATTTCTCCTTTGGGTTGGCTAATAAAATAAAAATTACCCAAGGACCCTAATTCTTTGGCTTCAGATCTATCCCCCAGAATGAGGGAACCTGTTCCTTGGTGCAAAGTGGAGGCTAATAATAATAATGTTCATAATGTCATACATAAAGATTCTTTAGTAATATTTTTCTTACAATGTCTTTTTGATTATAAAAATAACACAACATGAAAATTCACCCAATTTGCTTATATTTCACTTGTCTACATCATAAGTACTTTTATAGTTTCTAAAAATATATCTTTACCATTTCATTTTATTTATGCCAATGACATTTCTTGTGAGCTAGAGAGGTGGGAAATAATATTGGCAGACAGAGTGGGTCAAGGTGAAGGACTTCATTCTACGGATTTCACTTCCACCCCAGCGTTCTATCCAGTCATTAGATCCAGGTTATAATCCACTCATTGAACTGGAAGTCATGCCTGGTTAATTTCCCAGCTGATAATAGCGTGTACCCCACCTCCTCTCCCTGGGAATTTCCCAAGGGAAACTTGACCAGCACTGACTCAGCCAGCCCACACCTTACAGCAGCCCCCAACTTCACCCACCTTGATCATACTTGAAGGAAATCAAAAGTAACACCTAGATGAGAAAGGGCTAGGCCTCCCACCCTGGGTGATGCAGCCTCCCACTTGGCAGTGGAGTCTTGTTCATCTGGGCTCGGAGATCGGGCCGAGGTTTAAGACAGCTGTGTCGACCAGAACTGGGGACAGAAGCTGGACTCCTGGTGAACTGGGAGGGTGGCAGGCTCTGAGTCATCGCCACTAGAGATGGCAACACAGGACACAATTCCTGTTCCTTTTCTGTGGAGTCCACTTATTTTCTCAGTACATTTCTGGGGTCAAAGGTCTCTGCAGATAACCTTTAGCTGACTAGCAAGGCATCCCTTTGTTTATCAGTATGAGCTAAATGTTATTGAGAGCTACCATTTATCAAGCCATGCACCAGGCATTGTGCTGAGCAAAACTTTCTTTCAACAGTTATGGAGCCCCTGGGAATACAGTTGTGAATAAACCCTGCAGAAGCTTATAATCCACTGCGGGTGACAGCTACCCAACAACAGCCATTTGAATGATTACAAGAGAGCAAAACCCTACTCAGGGGAGGGCCAGGACCCCCTGGAAGTCTGTAAGTAACTTTACTTCCATTTTATTCTCACATAGCTATGGGAGGTAGGCGTTGCTCTTCCTCCTTTTTCAGACAAGACAATGGATGTTGAGAGTTTAAATCAATTTATTAGTGAAAGGGAGTGCTGGGGCTCGACTCAAAACCTGTCTGATGCCAAGGACTGGGTGTCCTCCTCCCCTGTGCTGGGTGCTCATATACAGAAACAAAGCTACTCACCACTGTGGGAAGTGCACAATGTACATTTCAATTTAGCCATATCACTCATTATAGATGAATTAGATAATCAAACTTCAGGGGACCTGTGAAATTTCTGAAACTCTATGCAACTTTGAGGGGAAATGTGCCCATATTTCTTGGGAGAAGATCCCTAGATTACACCCTGTTCTCCAAGGGATCGGTGACACGAAGAGTTTACTAGCCATTGCATTAGTCCGTGTAGTCATAACCCTTATCCTGACTTTGATCTCTGCCCACCGAGGAGGCAGCTGAACAACCCAGCACAAAAAGAGGTGGACAATCATCCATGCCCACAGTTTTCCAAGATGCCAGTGGTGACGATGGAAAGTTCACCCAAGTCTAGTCTTGCTTCTCCCTCTCACCTGCCAAGCCCCGTGGCTGGGACAGGTAGAACAGATAGGGTAGGTCTCTCCTGAGGTATGGATAATTGTCTCCCAATATATCTTTCTCCTGTGGGTTCAGTGGTGCCTGATCCATCCTTTTAGGTCATTTTCTGGGCTGCTGTAACTAAGTAACTACACAATGTCAGTGAATTAAAACAACAGAAATCTATTCTCTCCTACCTCTGGAATCCAAAAGCGATGTTATCTAACCATCTCATCCCCTGACACCCCTTTCTCCTCCTGCCCTCAGTCTTTCCCAGCAGCAGGGTCTTTTCCAATGAGATAGCTCTTTGCATTAGGAAGCCAAAGTATTGGAACTTCAGCTTCAGCCCTTCCAATGAGTATTCAGAGTTGATTTCCTAATGTCCATCAGTTGATGGACATTAATTTCCACTTTTTAAATTATTATATGTTTTATTTATTTTTAATTAGAGGATAATTGCTTTACAATATTGTATCGGTTTCTGCCACACATCAACATGAAGAAGCCATGTGTATGTATGTCCCCTCCCTTTGGAACCTCCCTCCCACCTCCCGCCCCGTCCCACCCCTCTAGGCTGTCACAGAACACCGGGTTTGAGCTCCCTGTTCCGTTTTTTTGACTATTACAAATAATGCTGCTTTATGTGTTAGTGTACACATTTTTGTGTGGATATATTTTTATCTCTTGGGTGTATAACTAAGAGTAGAATTGCTGGATTGTATGTTAACACTTGGAGGAACTATCAGGCTGTCTTCCAAAGTGGCTGCAACATTGCATATTCCCACTAGCAGTGTTTTGATTTCTCTACATCCTTACCAATACTTGCTATTTCTTCCTTTTTATTATATTCATCCTACTTGGTGGGAAATGATATCTCACTGTGGTTTTGATTTGCATTTCCCTGATGTCTGGTGATTTTGAGAATCGTTCATGTGCTCTCTGACCATTTATTTGTACATCTTCTTTGGGGAAATGTCTATTTAGACCTTTTGCTCATGTATTACTTGGATTATTTATCTTTTTATTATTGAATTATAAAAGTTCTTTGTGTATTCTGGATGCAAGCTTCTGATTAGATACAGGATTAACAATTATTTTCTTCTATTTTGTGGATTGTTTTTTCACCTTCTTGGTGGTGTCCGTTCAAGTGCCAGAGTTGTTGATTTTCATGATGTGTGATTTGTCCATTTTAAAATTGCTATTTGTAGCTTGCACTCTTGGTGCTAAGAAACCATTGCCTCATCCAAGTCCACAAAGATTTATGCTTGTGTTTTTTCTAAGAGTTTAATAGTTTAACTCTTCTATTTTTATTTTATTTATTTTTTGGCTGTGATGTGCTATGCTCAGGATCTTAGCTCCCAGACCAGGGATCAAACCTGTGCCCCCTGTTTTGGGAGTGTGGAATCTTAACCACTGGCCCTCCAGGGAAGTCCCTAACTCTTCTCTTTTGGTCTTTGGTCTGTTTTGAGTTAATTCCTATATATGATGTGAGGAAGGGGTACAACCTCATTTATTTTTGCATATGAATACCCAGTTGTTGGCGCATCATTTGTTGAAAGACTATTCTTTCCTCACTGAAATGTCTTGGCATACATTGTTAGTTTTTATGACATGCAAAACGTACCGATGAGAAGTTAAAGAAATTGCAGAGAAATTTCTTGATGAGTCCTGGACAGTAATAATTCACAGTAGGTACATTGTACTGTGCCTGTCACAAGCATGATCTCATTTAGTCTTCACAAAACCTCCAGGAGGTACTTTATGATTATTCTCATTTTACACACAAAGAAGCCGAGGCTTAAAGAGGTTAAGAAGCTTGCCCGAAGGGCTCTTGCTAAGAACCAGTGGTGCTGGGCTTGAAATCCATGTTCATCCGACTCCAGCACTGCTAGGAACAATCATTGGCTCATGCCAGCTATAACAGCAGCAGCTAACTATGTGTCAGCCACTATTCTAAACACATTACTAACTCATTTTATTTCTACAATAACCATAAAAGGGGTGTGTATTTCTTTTACACTCACTTATGGATAGGTAAACTGAGAGGCAGAGAGTTTAAAAAACAGCTCAGCCAGTTCAAGTGGTAGAGTTAAGATTTAAAACCAGACAGAGTCTGCTTTTTTTTTTTTTTTTAAATTTTGTTTATTTAGTTATTTGTCTGCACTGGGTCTTAGCTGTGGCATGTGGGATTTTCGATCTTTGTTGAGGAATGCGATTCAGAATCTATAATTGCAGCATGGGAGCTCTTAGTTGCAGCATGTGGGATCTAGTTACCTGACCAGGGATCAAACTCTGGCCCCCTGCTTCGATCCAGTGGGGTCTTAGCCACTGGACCATCAGGGAAGTCCCCAGGGTCTGCTGCTTAACTGAAACACGGTACTCTTCAAAGCAGGGTTGCTGGAGTTTTAAATTTTCTACTGCAGCATCTCTGGAGAACTTTATGATCTATTCATTCGTGATTTCCACAAACAAGTTGCTTTAAATTCACCAGAGCTCCTTGTCACTGGGATTACTCATTAGAATAGTCTTGAAGAAATTTCTAGGAGGTATTTTTGTCTTAATGAGATGAGCAGTTTTCATAATGGTGAGTGTCTGCTTTTCTAAATTAAGAGAGTTTCTTGTAATAACAGAGCATCAGTAGCCTATTGGAAACCAACCATTCCCCACTGTGGGTTTCACTTAAGGTTGAAATGATGACTTTCACCCTTTAGGCATGTATCCTCGTTCTTGACCAACACAGGCAGAGTAAATGCTATCATTCCCAAAACTGACAGGTTCTACGTTCTCCATTTTTACTATTCCTTTTGAATCATGAACTGTCACAGTTCATTAATTCCACTTGTTTTTTAGGCACATGAGAAAAAAAAAAACAACCAAGTCCCCCAATGGTTATGAGCCTTGCCCAGGACTTCTGACCTCAGTTCAGTGCATTTCCTGACTTCTTGCTGATGTCAGTATATTTGTTCTTGTTTTCTTGGGAGTGAACCATCCCAAGGTGTCTGCTACAAATGGCTTAATGGTGGATTTAGGCACATGAGAAAAAAAAAAACAACCAAGTCCCCCAATGGTTATGAGCCTTGCCCAGGACTTCTGACCTCAGTTCAGTGCATTTCCTGACTTCTTGCTGATGTCAGTATATTTGTTCTTGTTTTCTTGGGAGTGAACCATCCCAAGGTGTCTGCTACAAATGGCTTAATGGTGGAATGCAAGATGATATAATGCTTTTCAGCCGTTTTATTGTGAATTTACTCCAGATAGTTTTTGTTTAATCAGAACAATATTTCCTAGGTTGCCAGGCAACGTAGTGATGGAGTTTCAGGCTTTGCTGCCAACCAATGAAATAGAAAAAGACTCTATCTTTTGCTTGGGGAAGGAAATGGCAACCCACTCCAGTACTCTTGCCTGGAAAATCCCATGGATGGAGGAGCCTGGTAGGCTNTTGCCAGGCAACATAGTGATGGAGTTTCAGGCTTTGCTGCCAACCAATGAAATAGAAAAAGACTCTATCTTTTGCTTGGGGAAGGAAATGGCAACCCACTCCAGTACTCTTGCCTGGAAAATCCCATGGATGGAGGAGCCTGGTAGGCTACAAACTATGGCAAAGAGTCGGACGCGACTGAGCGACTTCACCTCACCTCACCTTTGCTTCCAGCATGGACTTCTTTTTCTCTCTCTTTCTAGATTTCTGTTCACTCTGTGTTTATCTCAAAGAATCAAATAGGCATAAAGAAAAAAAAAAGTGGAAAAAGCTCATTGAAGAGAAAATGAGCATCCTTTTTTTTGGATCTTGTACCTGAATAAATGGACGGGTAGACATTCAATTTGTGTGTAACACTGTGTTAGTCTGGGAAAGTTGGCACCTTGGAGAGTTACATTAACACAGTTGTTCAACACAGATTGGGACAATTAGGGAAGGAGACACAGTTAACGGAGATGAAATTAAAGGTTATGAGTAACTTAGGTACAATATGCACCCATCTTAGGAAAGGCTATTGTCAACTTTGGGGTAGAAGGTGAGGAAAAGATCAGGTTCAAGCAAGTTAAACATTCAAAATGGTATTAATTAGGTTGCAATGTTCCCTCATCTGATTTGAACAGCTGACTCACTGGAAAAGTCCCTGATGCTGAGAAAGATTGAGGACAGAAGGAGAAGAGGTCGTCAGAGGATGAGATGGCTAGATGGCATCACTGATGCAATGGGCATGAGCTTGGGCAAACTTCGGGAGTTGGTGAGGGTCAGGGAGGCCTGGCCTGCTGCAGTCCATGGGTTCGCAAAGAGTAGGACATGACTGGGCGACTGAACAACTTCTACTGCTTGTGGGCATGGTGCTAACCGTTTCAACAGTTTTGTCACGTTTAAAGATCCTGAGTGGATATGGGAGGATGGAAGTCCTGGAGAACAATGAAGAAAACAAACGAATGATTTGTGATGATAGAAGAGTCTGAAAAAACTATTGTGTTCTTTCACTGGGCTGAGCTAGAATTCTTCTCATTACCCATCAGTACCTTTTCAAGCATCTAATCCTGCTGTTGCTATTTGTAGGCATTATGTGTTGCCTTCTCCTCCATCTCTGATGACCTTACCTTCCTCCTCTAGGAGAAGGTTAAAGAGTCTCTCCTGTCTTGTCACTCATTCTTACCAGGGCATTCATTCATTTGTGCTGGTGTCACGGCCCTTGAGGTAAGCACTTTCCCACAAGGGGCCAAGAGGCATGTGAGATGTTCAGGACCCCACATTATGTGCACATGAAGTCACTGGTTTCATGAGGCCCTTTGACACCCTCATCTTGGTACCTCCCCACCCTGCCTCCTGCCTCCCAGCTTGCTTCTCTACTTTGGGTCCTAGCCCTTCTTTTTGGACACCTTCTTTTATAAAATGAAACCCAGATGTTTGGCCCTGTTTACAGCTGCACTCCCCTCCCCCCTCGCTCCCAACATCCTGCAGCATGCATGCACAATGAGCTTCCTTAATAAACAACACTCTTCCGGAATTTCTCTGATCTGATTTCCTCTACTTCACCTTTGCCAGAATCACACTTGCCAAGGTTTCCAGTGACTCTGAACCACCAACAAACAAGGACCATTTCCCATGCTTGATCATTCATCCACTGGCCCAGTAATAAATCTGATTGTACATGCTGGACTCACGAGATAAAGGATGCTGCCCTTACCTTCAACAGCCTTACGTTCTCGTTGAGCAGAAACCGACAAACAGACATGTCAGGTTCCTGACCCAATCTGAGGGCTGGCAGTGACTTGGAAAATGCTTCTAGGACTCCCCATAAGTTGGTTGGTTGGGTCATCAATTTATTGCTTCCTAGCCTCCTTTTCCTGATCTGCCTGTTTTGCCTTTTCATTTGAGCTACTGTTTTTCTAGCTCTCCTAGCTATTTTGGAGACCTGTTGTTCTGGATCCTGCCTTTATAAAGCCCCTTATCACAGCACATATTTTAAAAAGTTTAATTTACCCTGATCAAGTTGCAACATCATAAAAAAATGAGAAATTAAGAATGCAGAAGATGAGAGAGTTTAAAGGAAGGCAAGAATGAACTGTCTAATAAAAGTTCAGTTCAGTTCAGTTCAGTTGCTTAGTCATGTCCGACTCTTCATGACCCCATGAACTTCAGCACGCCAGGCCTCCATGTCCATCACCAATTCTGGAGTCCACCCAAACCCATGTCCATTGAGTCGTTGATGTCATCCAACAATCTCATCCTCTGTCATCCCCTTCTCCTCCTGCTCTCAATCTTTCCAAGCATCAGGGTCTTTTCAAATGAGTCAGTTCATCACATCAGGTGGCCAAAGTATTGGAGTTTCAGCTTCAACATCAGTCCTTCCATCGAACACCCAGGACTGATCTCCTTTAGAATGGACTAGTTGGATCTCCTTGCAGTCCAAGGTATTCTCAAGAGTCTTCTCCAACACCACAGTTCAAAAGCATCAATTTTTCGGCACTCAGCTTTCTTTATAGTCCAACTCTCACATCCACACATGACCACTGGAAAAACCATAGCCTTGACTAGGCGGACCTTTGTTGACAAAGTAATGTCTCTGCTTTCCAATATGCTGTCTAGGTTTGTCATAACTTTCCTTCCAAGGAGTAAGCGTCTTTTAATTTCATGGCTACAATCACCATCTGCAGTGATTTTGGAGCCCCCAAAATAAAGTCTGACGCTGTTTCCCCATCTATTTCCCATGAAGTGATGGGACCAGATCCCATGATCTTCGTTTTCTGAATGTTGAGCTTTAAGCCAACTTTTTCGCTCTCCTCTTTCACTTTCATCAAGAGGCTTTTTAGTTCCTCTTTACTTTCTGCCATAGGGTGGTGTCATCTGCATATCTGAGGTTATTGATATTTTTCCCAGCAGTCTTGATTCCAGCTTGTGCTTCATCCAGCCTAGCGTTTCTCATGATGTACTCTGCATATAAGTTAAATAAGCAGGATGACAGTATATAGCTTTGACATACTCCTTTTCCTATTTGGAACCAGTCTGTTGTTCCAAGTCCAGTTCTAACTGTTGCTTCCTGACCTGCATACAGGTTTCTCAAGAGGCAAGTCAGGTGGTCTGGTATTCCCATCTACTTCAAAATTTTCCACAGTTTATTGTGATCCACACAGTCAAAGGCTTTGGCATAGTCAATAAAGCAGAAATAGATGTTTTTCTGGAACTCTCTTGTTTTTTTCGATGATCCAGCGGATGTTGGCAATTTGATCTCTGCTTCCTCTGCCTTTTCTAAAACCAGCTTGAACATCAGGGAGTTCACGATTCACATATTGCTGAAGCCTGGCTTGGAGAATTTTGAGCATTACTTTACTAGCATGTGAGATGAGTGCAATTGTGCGGTAGTTTGAGCATTCTTTTGCATTGCTTTTCTTTGGGATTGGAATGAAAATTGAGCTTTTCCAGTCCTGTGGCCACTGCTGAGTTTTCCAAATTTGCTGGCATATTGAGTGCAGCACTTTCACAGCATCATCTTCCAGGATTTGAAATAGCTCAACTGGAATTCCATGACTTCCACTAGCTTTGTTCGTAGTGATACTTCCTAAGGCCCACTTGACTTCTAATAAAAGAAAAGAAGGCAAAACAGAACTTTTCATGAGTTAGAATGAGAATCAGGTCTTTATGGGCATTTATCATCCATGGATATTTATGAATATCGGTAGTCAGAATTCAGGGATGTTCATTCGGCCAGTATGTGCCAGATGATGGAGCTGGTTGTTTACACCCAGCATCTGTTCTGATTGGTTGGTGCCAGAGTGGATTTACATAAAGGTAGTCAAGTCTCAGCTTCGGAACCCTTTGTTTTAACAGCTGTGTGAAGGCTCTAGGCAAGTGTCCATTCCTGTGGTCATGAGTTTCTGTAAAACTTGTACACTGAAGAGAAATTAGTTTTAGTTGGTTAAGACCGCTTTGACCTTCCATATGACTTCTTCTCCATATACTGCTTGAATTGGTGGCTGCAGGCATTTTAGGGGCCACAGTAAGGCAAGTAGAGTAGGGCAAGCATTTGGTTTGGGTCAGAAGCATATATTGATGGGATTCCCAGTCATTCTTGTGTAGAGTTAAGTATCTCTGGCCACTCTGATTTAGGCGTGGTTTCCAGAAATACTCCCAGTGCCCATTGTACTGACCCCACCAGCACCATGAGCTGATATCTCATAAGAACAGGTGCTAAGGCACCCGGCACTGGAAATATGTGCTTGACGCAAGATAATCAGGGTTGGAAATGGAAGGAGCCAGAAGCTATGTCATGATAAATTATTCCTTTATCATTTTAAATTGAGGATTCAGTTCTTATCCAAGCCTCGTCAAAATAGAAGTTCTCTCTTATCCAGCATGTACTTGATAATACAGTACCTCTATATAAATGCACCACAAAGTATTTTTCATGCATTTGCATAAGGAGTCCATAGACATACTTTGATATTAAACATGTGAATTGTAACAAAATATTTCAGATCACAATAAATGAGGTAGCACACGACGAAGATAAGATCTTTGAAAAGAAGTCATGGATACAAGCTTGGATTCTTTTTTTTTTTTTTCATGCTTGGATTCTTGATGCTCTAATTAGTGCAGAGGGACACATCTGGTGTCACCCCTAGACCCCAGCAGGATGGACTTCTGTTCTGAGCACCTGCTGCCCCAGGCGTAGCTCTAGCCCTCCTCCCACTTTGCCCACTCCAAGGGACGTAGACCATGAGAAGTCAAGGGGCGTCTGTCTCTTACTGGTGTGAACTAGGGGAGTGTCTTTGATGAGAAATCTACCCCTGCTGCCCCACACTGGAGACCAGTATTTAGAAATCTCATTCAGGAAAGACTCTTTCTTTATAAAAATAATGTCTTTACTGTTGTTTTTGGCCGTGCTGGGTCTGCGTTGCAGTCCGCGTGCCCCTCACCGATGTGCGCAGCTTTCTCCAGTTGCACCGAGCACGGGTGACTGTCTGGGTGTGGTGCTCAGGCTTCTCCCTGTGGTGCCTTCTCTTGTTTCAGAGCACAGGCTCTAGGTTCCCAGGCTTCAGTAGCTGCGGCGCAGGGGCTTAGCTGCCCCATAGCGTGTGGGATCAAACCCGTGTCCCCTGAACTGGCAGGTAGATTCTTAACCACTGGGCCGCCAGGGAAGTCTCCTCCAAATGATTGTTTTTTTACTGAAGTTTCAATGGCACCCCACTCCAGCACTCTTGCCTGGAAAATCCCATGGACGGAGGAGCCTGGTGGGCTGCAGTCCATGGGGTCGCGAAGAGTCACACACGACTGAGCGACTTCACTTTCACTTTTCACTTTCATGGATTGGAGAAGGAAATTGCAACCGACTCCAGTGTTCTTGCCTGGAGAATCCCAGGGACGGGAAAGCCTGTGGGCTGCCGTCTTATGGGGTCGCAAAGAGTCGGACACGACTGAAGTGACTTAGCAGCAACAGCATAGTTGATTTACAATATTGTGCTAGTTTCTGGTATGGAGCAATTAAGTTATGTATACATGTGCGTGTGTGTATATATATATATATATATATGCATGCATGCTAAGTTGCTTCAGTCGTATCCGACTGATTGTGACCCCATGAACTGTAGCCCACCAGGCTCCTCTGTTCATGGGATTTTCCAGCAAGAATACTGGAATGGGTTGCCATTTCCTTCTCCTATATATATATATATATATATATCTGAAGGATTTCCCTGGTGGCTCAGATGGTATAGCACCTGTCTACAATGAGGGAGACCTGGGTTCTCTCCCTGGGTTGGGAAGATCCCCTGGAGAAGGAAAGGGCAATCCACTCCAGTACTATTGCCTGGAAAATCCCATGGACAGAGGAGCCTGGTAAGCTACAGTCCATTGGGTCGCAAAGAGTTGGACACGACTGAGCGACTTCACTCACTCACTCATATATAACTGAATATATATTATATATTATTTTTCATTATAGGTTATTACATGATATAGAATATAGTTCCCTGTATTATACCGTTGGACCTTGATGCTTATCTACTTTGCATACAGTCAATTGTATCTGCTAATTCCCTTTCTCCTTTGGTAACCAGAAGTTTGCTTTCTATGGCTGTGAGTCTGTTTCTGTTTTGTAAATAAGTTCATTTATATCATTTTTTTAGACTCCACATATGATATTGTTTTTCTCTGTCTGACTTACTTCGCTTAGTACGATAGTGTCTAGGTCCATCCATGTTGCTGCAAATGGCATTATTTTGTTCTTTTTTCTGACAGTATTATCCCATGGTATGTATGGACCACATCTTCTTTCTCCATTCATCTGTTGATGGACTTTTAGGTTGCTTCTATGTCTTGACTATTGTAAATAGTGCTGCTGTGAATGTTGGGGTGTATGTATTGTTTCAAATTAGAGTTTTCTCCAGCTATATGTCCAGGAATGGAATTGCTGGATCATATGGTAACTGTATTTTTAATTTTTTAAGGAATGTCCATACTGTTTTCCATTGTGGCTACACGGGAAAGAAATTCTTGAAGATCCTCAGAGAGAAAGTGGCAAACCAGGTCATATAGCTAGTGTATGAGAAATGCCAGACATCAGAAAATGAAACATAGCTTTCTTTTGTGACATGTGGAAGACAGTCACCAATTCAGGCCACCCTACAGGAACGAGAGTGAGCCAAGCACCTCGAAATAATAGAGTTTAGAGGAAGTTGGCTGGTGAGCAAGGCAGATGTCATTGTGATGAGTGGATGTGGGCTGGCATGGCCCTGACCGTGAGAGGGCCGTGGTTCACCTCCCAGAGTTGGGAGGGATGGGTGGTGACCTTGCCTCCTGCCTGCCTGGCTGAGGCTGCAGCCAGACCTCGAACTGAAGTGAAAATATCCTTCTAAGGGTATTTCAGGTTCACGATCCAGTTAGCTAGTGGGAGGAAAAGGATATTATCTGATGACAGATAGTGGTAGCCAGTGTCTGCCGATTACTCACAGAATCAGCATATGCTGGGAATTCCAGGGAGGTGTGTTCCAGAAAACCTGCCTCTCGGTACTTGACTTCTGGTCTCGGGAAACAATGGGGCCTGGCGGGGCTGAAGGGTGGGGTGTTTGTGGAGCTGAGCCTTCATCTCTAGTCAGGGTGTGATTGGTGCTATTCAGGTCATGCCGCCATTCCTCAAAAACTTGGGGGATTCCTCAGAAAACCAAACCCTGGAGTATGAGGCTTACCTTAATTCAACTCATTTCACAAATATCTATGGTGAGCTGGCCAGTCTTGTGGGAAGAATGTAGGCATGGGAATGTAAAGCCACAAGAGAGGGCCCCTCTCCTTGGGGTTTTGCCCATTGGACAGGAGGCTTATAGAGTTCTGTTCTGACAAAGAATGACCTAGAAGGAACTGGCAGCTCCTTGTTCATTCTTTGGAAGCTGGTGTTGGCTGAGTTGTGTGAATGACTGGAAACAAGGATGGGTGTTTGGAGTAAGTTAATTTTAAGCTCCAGGACCTTCTGTCTCTTAAGAAATCTATTTTCCCTTCACTCAGCTTTTCAACACATCGAGGTCGGCTGTCTCGTGGGTCTCTGGGTGAGTTAGAAGTACTTTGAGCATCCAGGAAAGGTTACGACTCTCTGTTACTAATCTTATAAACATCTATTAAGTATGAAGCCCTCCAGTGGCTCCTTCCTAACTGGTCCATTGCTGCTTGCATGGTGAGGGGCAGACAGTAATGGCCCTTAATCTGGGGCCCATAGCACCTATTGGGAATCGTGTCAAAGCCAGGGCGCCCCTCGCTTAACCCTGCGAATCCACACAGTGGTTCTGCTCTGAGTGCCTACTCCTCCCTCAAGAAAGCCAGTGGGGCCAAAACAGTGGAATGTTTTCAGGGCTGTAATGTGAGTAACTTCTGAGACAAATGGCTATGAAGTCAGTGCTTTATCTTCTTCCGAAGCTGGAAACACGAATGCTACTCTGTGCTTTCAAGTTTAATGGCTTGTAGCAGCAGGGCGGAACATTTCTTACATTATGAGATATGGGCTGTGCTGCGTGGTGGTCAGCAAGCCTAGCTGACATGACTCCACGTTTGGGGAAAAAGAGAGAATGTCCTAGAACAAAGGACCAGAGAAGTGACTGAAAGTTCCCTAGAAAGTGATAGCTGATGGTCATGAGGCCCACCGTTTAGCTAGAGTCTCACTTTTATGGACTCTGCCATTAAAGGAGCAGAAGTAAGATGACTGTCGCTCTAAACCTCTCATTCAAAGGGGCTGTGGATCAACTCCTAAGGAATAACTGACGTCAGCCCTGTAGTGAGCTAACAAATGTCCAGGCAAAGGGGCCTTTCTTTGTTCTTACCTGCTTTTTTTTTTTTTTAAAAAGCATGCATTTGTTTATTTTTGGTTGCACTGGGTCTTCATTGCTTTGTGAGGACTTTATCTAGTTGTGGCCAGTGGGGGCTACTCTCTGTTGTGGTGAGTGGGCGTCCCATCACAGTGGATTTTTTCCTTGTGATGCACGGGCTTAGTTGCTCTGTGGCATGTGGAGTCTCCCCAGACCAGGGATCGAACTGGTGTTCCCTGCATGGGCAGGCAAATTCCTACCCACTGTTCAGTTCAGTTCAGTTGTACCACCAGGGAAGTCCCTTATCTGCTTTTAAAACCAGTTAGCTTGAATTATTTATAGGATTCAAAGCTAACGCTGATGGAAGATAACTTGCTTTGTAGTCCACGAAAGTGATGGTAGTGATAGTCCTTTTGCAAACACATTTAAATTCATTGTTATAGGTGATAAATAACCTCTTAAGTCTCTCAGACATGCTTCCTCATTAAGAGAGCCTGGAAACATCTTCTTCGGTGCCTTGGGCAGTTCTTTGAATGGAGGAAGTGACTGGAAGTTTGTGGTTGCTGGTACCTGATAACGTTAATAAATATGATCATGAAGATGGTGATGGAGATGGCTAATGTTCTGAGTGTTCACTGTGCACTTGGCTCCCTATTTCGTGCATTAGGTCATCACCACTCTGTGAGTCAGATACCCTCATTTCGTAGATGAGGAGTGAAGACATGCAGAAGATAAGTGACTAGTTTGTGTTCATACAGTACATTTGTAACCATGCTGGGAAGACTTCCCAAGGTTTCAGACTCTGAAGTCTAAGCTCTTGCTCAATCTACTCTACTGGTGTTTTTTTTTTTTTACTGTGCAGCCTGTTGGATCTTAGTTCCTCAACTAGGGATCAAACCCCCACCCGCTGCAGTGGAAGTCCAGGGTCTTAACCACTGGACTGTCAGGGAAGCCCCTCTGCTGATTTCTAGATGCTAATGAACCTTGGCTACTTTCTGCTCGTGTCCTCACCATATAATCTACATCAAGTCATGTAAATAAACCCCTCAGACAAAGATGCTATTGTTGCTGTGTAGGGTGTATCTCAGAGATTTTAATATAAAGCTAAATTGGGGATCCAGTCTTCTTTTAGTGGGATATTTGCTGCCAGGTCCTGAGATGTATCTGAAGATGGTGTTTACTTTGTCATTAACAATTTCCCCCCTGCTTTTTTCCCTACTAAAAAAAAAAAGAAAGAAAGAAAGAAAGAAATATGTACTGTCCAATGGGGCAAGCAGTTCTGGTGTGGAGACTCTAGCTCTGGCCCAGTCATCCTCACTCACAGCCTGTGTGGTTAAATACAAGATACCTGACACTCTATCATGCAAAAATCTTGTGGAGATCAGACTGTCTGCTTCCCGCCTGGTGAGAATGCAGTGGTGTCTAATGTAGGAAGGGAGATGATTGGTTCTCCAAGGGAGCAAGGCAGGGCCTCCAAGGGATGATGGCTGACAGCTCTCCGCTGAGTTCCTCTCTAGGAGCTGCAGGTCCAAGGTCATGCCTGCTTCCTGGGGCAACCTGGAGAATGGAGGCGCATTAACCATGGCTCAGGGATGGGATTAGTGATGGGTTGGGGGTGACGCTCAGGAGGAATCCTCCCGATGATTGAACTGTGAGTGTCTGGACTCTGCCAGTATCGATCTCCCAGTTGAGATGTGATGTTACCGTCGAGGGAGACTGGGTACAAGGAATGTGGCATCTCTCTGTATTATTTATTACAATTGCATGTGCACATCCAATTATCTTCAAGTAAAACTTCAGTTGAAAAAAGGAGTGGTGGGAGCACTATTAAATCAGAGAGTCCATGACCCTTTGAACAGGCAATGACAACAGACATTTAAAAAAGAATGTTGCCATACGTGCAACCCCAAATAACAAGCGCTTCTCCCAGACTAACCAGCCCTCCAACCAAGAAATAAAAATGACTGATCCCTGGTCTACCCACTTAAGCTGTCTTTTTTTGTTGTTTTTTTTGAATGTTGTAGCCATTTTAGAGAATCCAGTAGTTAGGACTTGGCTCTATCACTGTTGTGGCCCAGATTCAATCCCTGGCCAGGGAACTCAGACCCCAAAAGCCAGGTGGCACAGCCAAAAAAAAAAACTGTAGCCATTTTAGATGTAGGTCTTTAAAAAATGTCTTACCTAGTCCTAAGCCTTCTTAAATATAGTATACTAAATACCGCAAAATAATCTCAGTTGTTCCTGGAAACAGAACACCTTCAGCCGCAAATCACAGATAGCTTCAGTGGAAATAGCTTCTGTTCAGTCGTCAAGTTGTGTCCGACTTTTTGACCTAGCGAACTATAGCCTGCCAGGCTCCTCTGTCCTTCATTATCTCCCAGAGTTTGCTCAGACTCACTGAAACAGCTGAAACGCTGAGAAAAAGGTATTTGTCTGTATAAGAAGAAGTTGGGACGGAGCGTCAGAGTGTAGCGCTGTTTGAATGCTATTACATCAAGCCGAGCTGCCCTGCTTGGTAAGGTATCTGACGGCTTCTAGGGCTTTTATGTCTCATACTGGTAAGCTCCTAGTAATATTTTCTTGATGTTGTCAGCATGCAGTAGAATTTTGTTTCTTTCTAATTTATTGTTGCTTGGAAAGTGGGTAACAAAACCTATTGGTATGAGTGTGTGTGTGTGTGTGTGTGTGTGTAAGTGGGCATGAGTGTGTTAATAAACAGGTGTTGAGCAGACTCCAAGGCACTGAGTATTCACTCGTTTGTGTGCAGTATTTGTAAAATCCATTTGACTGCTCAAAAGCCTCATTGGTTCCAAACAGTAAAGACTTCTGAGATACTGTATTCCGAAAAGGTAAAATGAAACATAATCATGGAACTTGCCTGTTGCTTTGCTGATTTCAGGCTGGCCAGAATAATACTTCTGAGGGGCAGCCTAAGAACCTTGATTCTGCAGCCAGACTGGTTCAAATCTTGGCTGTAACATGCGCTAGCTGTGTGACATGGGGCAAGGTCCATAACAAGGCACAAGGTACATAACCGTGCCTCAGTTTCTTTACCTGTAAAATGGGGATGGTGACAATATCTATTGCATAGGTTGTTAAGAGGATTAAATGGGCTTATCTGTGTAAAACACTTAGACAAGTACCTGGCACATCATAAGCACCAGACCAGTTCATATATTTTAAGCCACAGTTGCCATTTAGTCGCTAAGTGGTGTCTGACTCTTATGTGACCCCATGAACTGCTGCCTGCAGGGCTCCTTTGTCCATGGGATTTACCAGGCAAGAATACCGGAGTGGGTTGACACTTCCTTCTCCAGGGGATCTTCCCTGGGCTCCTGCGTAGGCAGCAGCCTCTTTGCCATCTGAAGCACACTAAGCAATAGTGTGAATAAGAAATGTTGACAAGTACTACACGCCACCCCCATGTAACCCCCGTGACCAGCAGGTGAGGTCACAAAGGCAGCTATTCCTCTGGTTTCTGGATCACTATCACCTGACCGCACAGTAGCGCCTGAGCCCCTCCGGTGTGTGTCTCTGGGAGTCTCACAGCTGGGGTGTGTGGGAGGAGATGCAGGTTGTTTCCCGTGATCTTCCTGTGCCTGGACCCGCCATTCCTCTGTGCCCACTGTCGCTCTGGCTGCCTCTCTTTGGCCCCCATCTGCTGCCCCTTTAGGTGCCAGTTCCAGATGCTGGGAGGGTCAGTGAGACGGGCCAGCATCAGGGGTGGCTGGCGATGGTGGTCTCAGGTGGTGGTGTAAACAGGCCTTAGGGGCTCATCAAAGGAAGTGGGGGTCAGTGACGGACTGTTGTCATTGTGAACTGGGCAGGCATCTCACTGCGTGCGCACTGCATTGATTGTTGTTACTGCTGTTTAATCCTTCAGTCGCGTCTGACTCTCTGGTGACCCTTTGGACTGTACCCCGTCGGGCTCCTCAGATTTCCCGGGCAAGAATACTAGAGTGGGTTGCCATTTCCTTCTCCAGGGAGTTTCCTGACCCAGGTGTCGAACCCACATCTCCTGCATTATAGGCCGCTACTTTACCATTGAGCCACCAGCTAAGCCCACGTTGCATTAATAAATTGGAGCAAATACTGGTTTAGGAGTTAGTTGCTCACCAGCAGGGTGACTTTACAGAAGCCATTTAACCTGCTTGACTCTCAGTCTCCTTATCTCTAAAGTGGAGGTGTTGATAATACCTGTAATACCTGATTTGTAGTTTCCAGTGCAGAATGAAAATATAGGGCTCTTTGTGCCAAAATGATTAAGAATATCAAGACGGTGACAGTAGAATATGAAACCAAATGTAGGCTTCTTTTAAATGTGGGTTCATTTGTGGCTGCAGCATCATTCAAGGAGCTTATCCTGCACAAGACTGTAATAATGACCTAAAAAATAATCTTACCAGAAGGTATCATATACTTCTATTTATGTATTTCTGTTCTAATCTTAACATGTTCTTTTAAAAGAACTTGACTTGTGCTTCTCTGAATTCTGCCTGAGTTAGAGGTGGTCTTCAGGTGATGTTCCCCCGGGGGGCAGGCTGGCCCCTGGGTCAGTGGCTGCAAACATGGGGGCTGAGGATGTGGTTTCCAGCCTCACTCTAGCGTACAGCCAATCAAGGAGGAAGATGGGGGCTTCTCCCACCTTCTCCTCTGTTCTGGCCTTGGACTCACTTGGAGAGAAGTTTGCCTGAGGGGCTCTGGCAGGGAGCTCAGGATGCGACTGGGGAAGCCAAATTGGACAGTTCCACCTCCTCCCAGAACTGCCACCCAGGAACCTTGGCAAGGGGCTCTGGAGGAGCACCGGGAAAGGAACTCATTCTATTAGAAAGGACGGAGTTGGGGAGGGCTTCCCAGGTGCTAGTGGTAAAGAACCTACCTGCCAATGCAGGGGAAGAAAGAGACGTGGGTTCTATCCCTGGGTTGGGAAGATCTTCTGGAGTAAGAAATGGCAACCCACTCCAGTATTCTTGCCTGGAGAATCCCATGGACAGAGGAGCCTGGTCAGCTACAGTCCATGGGTTCATAAAGAGTTGGACACGACTGAGGTGACTTAGCACACACATGCATTGAAGGGACGGAGACCGCCTTCATCTTTACCATCAAAGGATCTATGATTTTAGTATCTGCTATGTGCCCTCTCTCTAGAGACAATCCCAAACTCACTTTCTTCTTCTTTTTTTAAAAAAAATTTGTCTATTTATTTGGCAATGCCAGGTCTTAGTTGCGGCATGTGAGATCTTAGTTCCCTAACGATTCCTTAGTTCAGGGATCGATCCCTGGTTGTTCTGCATTGGCAACGGGCAGAGTCTTAGCCACCGGATCACCAGGGGAGTCCCCTAAACTCATTCTCAAGCAGTCTTGCTCTGCACTCACCCGGCCCACCTCTGGGCTAAGCCACGGTCCAGTTTGGCCTCCTGCCTCTAACTGTCTGGCTCCCCAGGGATTGCTGATGGCATTCTTGATCAGAAAGGGCTCCTTGCTTCTGGGCCTTCTCTCTCCTTGCAGCTCCTTCCTGAGCCCCTGATGGGGGAACTTACTCTGGTTGCTCTGAGGCCTGACCTTGCTCTGCCTCTTTCCGGCTCCTCCACTGCCGCACAATGAACCGGAGACCGGACTGTGGCACCAGCCATCATCCCCTCCCCAGGACTCCCACTTGCTGGTAAAGCTTATCCCTGACTTCCTTCTGGGACATCCACGTGGCCCAGTGATGGGTTATCAGCTAATAAAATGGCCAGGAGGAAGGAAAAGAGGAAGAAGAATGGGGGGACAGGAGAAAAGGAACTCCGTCTGTCCAGAGGAAATTCAAGATAACCACATTCCTCACCTCTGAAATAATGGGAGAAAAGTGTCTAATATTTCAGGGCAGTTTCCGTCTTAGGAATGGCTTGCATTCCAGAAGTCAAGGTAGCCCCTCGGAAATCAGAACTTATTTTCCTGAGAAGCACTATGGCACATGGCGATTCTCAGCAAAGACCCCCAGAACCTTGCGGTTTTACATCAAGAGGCCAGGTCAGCAAAACCAGTTCCCCTGCCTGTCTGAAGTGCTGTGAGGCATTAGTGAAATCTCTGGAACATTTTGGGGGATGGTGACAGCTGACAGAGGGGACGCAGTCCTCTGGGGTCTGTCACTTTGCATAATTAAAGACACTTCTGTCTTCTCAAAGGGACTTCCCAGGTTGCTCAGGGGTAAAGAATCCACCTGCCAATGCAGGGTTCGATTCCTGGATCAGAAAGATTCCCGGGAGAAGGAAATGGCAACCCCGTTTCCCTGGTGGCTCAGAGTGTCAAGCTCCGGCCCGCAATGCAGGAGACCTGGGTTCGATCCCTGGGTCAGGAAGATCCCCTGGAGAAGGAAAAGGCAACCCACTCCAGTACTCTTGCCTGGAAAATCCCATAGACTGAGAAGCTTGGTAGGCTACAGTCCATAGGGTCGCAAAGAGTCGGACACGACTGAGCGACTTCACTTTCACTTCCAGTATCTTTGCCTGGAGAATCCCATGGACGAGGAGCCTGGCGGGCTACAGTCCACAGGGTTGCAAAGTGTTGGACATGACTGAGCAGCTGAACACACACACCGACATCTTCTGTTAAGTCTCCTTCCCAGATAGGAATGTTCTCATAAAGGAGGCACTTGCGGGGGGTGGTTCGTTAAACATGCTGTTTGGAAAAATTTGCCCAGTGGAGGTGAAAGTTGGCCTCCAAACCCAGACTTTTCTGTTCCTTGTTGCTCACAAGAACAGTGTTAGAGTATGTGTGTGTGTGTGTGTGTGTGTGTGAGTGTGTGTGTGCACGCGTGTGTGTGCACACACACACGTTTCGGAGAAAGCCCATTTTGTATGCATTCCCTGCAGTTGCAGACCTCAAGGACTTGACTGTTTTTGTAATGATGATGAATAAAAGCAAAGTCTTTGAAGAAAAAAAAAGTTCATTTTGATTTTTCAAGACAAGTCAGCAGCCGCCCCAGAGACACTCCCATCCTTCTCGCCTCGTGTTCCCTGCTCAGAGCTTCGCATTCATGTGCTGTTCGCTGTAACTGAAAAACGCCTCAGTCTCTAGAAAGCTAAGTGGATGCAAATAGATTTGGAACTGTCAGCTCGGAGCAGTCTCAAGGGGCCGGGAGCCCCAAAACAACTTTGATGGTCCTGACAGAGCCGCCCGTACCCCTCTTCGGAAAGCCGGCTGCCCAGGCATGCTTCCTGCCATCTGTAGCTATCTGGGACCTCGCTTCTGTTTATGAGGCTGCAGGAGATGAAAGTGGGAACGACGTTAATTATTGCAAAGTGCTTTTTATTTTTAAAGTGCCTCTCTGGTGTTAATTAGTTATTCCTCCTTACAGCACTCTGGTGAGGTAGGTCAGACTTTTTACCACCCTTCCTTTTTTTTTTTTTACCTTGGAGGAAATGAAGACACAGAAATTTAATGACTCCCCAGGGGACCTGGGGAAAGCTGGTTTCCTAGACAGAGTTAGGTTTGCAATGTGATGTGCCTGGCTTCCTCTGTGGGTCTTGCAGATCTGCCATTCCTGGCTGCCACGCTAATACCCCAGGTGTATCTTAGGCAGGGATAAGTTCTCTCTGCCGTTGTCAAAGGACACTGGATTTGCCAGAGGCTTGGGCGGTTGGAAACAAAGAGCAGAGATTGCTGCCCCAATTCCCATCCATTTCAGGCAAGGAAACTCATTGGTCTTGGTCCTTTGCTCCTCCAAAGGGGGTGAGGTTTGGGAGGAGGGCCGCCCCTGGTCAGATGCCCAGTGAGGGCAGTGGAGAAGGGAGGGAGGAAGGGCGTAGGCAGAGAGCTGATTGTAAATGCTCTTGTCCCTGGCGTGCACTTTCTAGGTTGCTTCTCATCCGTGAGGATCTGGAAGCAGAGGTGCGGATGCAGCCGCCTTCACATTGGGGGGCAGAAAGTGATCAAATGTTGGGAAAGGACAAGGCAAGGGTGGCAGGGGAGCCAGACGGCAGCTGCTTCGTGCGAGTTCTGGCCGCTCCAGGGCAAGGTTCTTACTGGCTCCTTTTTTCTGCTGTTGTCCCAGCAGCTAAGTCACGTCCCAAGTTTCTGCGACTCCACGAGCTGCAGCACACCAGGCTTCCCTGTCCTTCACTATCTCCCAGAGTTGGCTCAGATTCATGTCCATTGAGTCAGTGATGCCATCCAACCATCTCATCTTCTGTTCCTCCTTCCCCTCTTCCCCTCACTCTTTCCCAGCAGCAGGTTCTTTTCCAGTGAGTCGGCTCTTTGCATCAGATGGCCAAAGTCTTGGAGCTTCAGCGTCAGCATCAATCTTTCCAATGAATATTCAGGATTGATTTCCTTTAGGATTGACTGGTTTGATCTCTTTGCTGTCCAAGGGACTTTCAAGAATCTTCTCCAGCATTGCAGTGCTGAAATTGAAAGCATCAATTCTTCGGCGCTCAGCCTTCTTCATGGTCCAACTCTCAGAGGTCTGAGGCATCCAGCACAGACTCTGTTCATGGTTGTCATCACATCGCTTTCCTTCCCTACTTCCAGGCAGAGCTGGAATTTGGTCTTCTCACCTCAGACCCTTCACTTTCCAATGAGTCTCCCTGGGTTTAAGCAGGTATCCTTTTCACCGGCAAAATGATCAACTCACCTTGGGTCAGCAGATAACCGTGAGAACTCCATCCGAGTAGAGTGACCGCCTTCATTTCTACATGAATTTGGGGTTGACAGGCAGGACTGACAGCTCGAGCAAGAGCGTTCCTAGGACTGAGGACAGGAGGTGGAGGTGGAGGACCGGGTACAAAGCGGGAGGGAAGGAGCAGGTCTGGGAGCAGCTCAGTGCGGCCGCCCGCAGCAGCAGCCCCTGCTGGACCTCAGAGCCTGTGATTCCTGGCACTCCAGGGTGGCTCCGTCTTCCCTCCATGCTCACAGGTCCCCCAGAAGCACCTGTGCTTTGAGGCAGCATCCCCCTCTCAAGGATGCTGTGCCCTCTCCCCCGGGGAGATGTCATTTTCAGTCCCACGTGAGCCAGACTGCCCTCTGTGGAGGCAGGTGAGATGGACTTCAGGTGTTTTTATGCCCACCTGGAGCACCTTTCCTCGAACCCATCCTGTCCCAAGAGCCTTCACATGGCAGCCTGACTTCCCCTTGGGGGGCATGACGGTCACTCGTGTGCTGGGACCCTCTCCTGGGCCAGCAGAGGAAACGCTAGTCCTTTTCCAGCAGGTGCCTGTGCTGGGCTGTCCACTACCAGTTGGGTGACTTTGGGCAAATCTTTCATGGCTCAGGGTCTTGCTTTCTCATCCATAAAGTAGGAGAATATTGAATAATATTGACCTTAGTTAGGAGTATCAGATAAGCCAAGACAGAGCACTCCAAACAAAGCTGTCAGATATTAATACTAATATTTCAGTTCAGTTCAGTTCAGTCGCTCAGTCGTGTCTGACTCTTTGCGACCCCATGAATCACAGCACGCCAGGCCTCCCTGTCCATCACCATCTCCTGGAGTTCATTCAAACTCATGTCCATTGAGTCGGTGATGCCATCCAGCCATCTCATCCTCTGTCGTCCCCTTCTCCTCCTGCCCCCAATCCCTCCCAGCATCAGGTTCTTTTCCAATGAGTCAACTCTTCACATGAGGTGGCCAAAGTACTGGAGTTTCAACTTCAACATCAGTCCTTCCAATGAACACTCAGATGGACTGGTTGGATCTCCTTGCAGTCCAAGGGACTCTTAAGAGTCTTCTCCAACATCAATTGGAGAAGTTCAAAAGCATCAATTCTTCGGCACTCAGCTTTCTTCACAGTCCAACTCTCACATCCATACATGACCACTGGAAAAACCATGGCCTTGACTAGATGGACCTTTGTTGACAAAGTAATGTCTCTGCTTTCCAATATGCTATCTAGGTTGGTCATAACTTTTCTTCCAAGGAGTAAGTGTCTTTTAATTTCATGGCTACAGTCACCATCTGCAGTGATTTTGGAGCCCAAAAAATAAAGTCTGACACTGTTTCCACTGTTTCCCCATCTATTTGCCCTAAAGTGATGGGACCAGATGCCATGATCTTCATTTTCTGAATGTTGAGCTTTAAGCCAACTTTTTCACTCTCCTCTTTCACTTTCATCAAGAGGCTTTTTAGTTCCTCTTCACTTTCTGCCATAAGGGTGGTGTCATCAGCATATCTGAGGTTATGATGTTTCTCCCGGCAATCTTGATTCCAGCTTGTGTTTCTTCCAGTACAGCGTTTCTCATGATGTACTCTGCATATAAGTTAAATAAGCAGGGAGACAATATACAGCCTTGACGTACTCCTTTTCCTATTTGGAACCAGTCTGTTGTTCCATGTCCAGTTCTAACTGTTGCTTCCTGACCTGCATACAGGTTTCTCGAGAGGCAGGTCAGGTGGTCTGGTATTCCCATCTGCTTCAGAATTTTCCACAGTTTATTGTGATCCACACAGTCAAAGGCTTTGGCATAGTCAATAAAGCATAAAGGCTAACACCAATAATTAATACTAATAATGATCAATACTCCAGTGCTTGGGAGAGAGAGGACATCCCCCCTGCCTTGGTTATAGCAGAGCACGAGGAGATGTGGTTCAAGTCAGCTCGAGTGGCGATGCCTCCAAGAAGCCTTCCCTCCCTGCCCCGCTCTCCCATCAGCCAGGATAAGTTAGGGCTCCCCTCCTGTGGGCTGCACTTCCTGTGGGCAGCTATGGGTTCAAAGCCCACCCCAGAGGATGTGGGTTCTTCATCCTCACATCCCCGAGTCTGGCATGGGCTCTACCCAAGGGCACGTGACCACATATCCCTTGGGAGGAATGGTGAGTCGCAGCAATGAGGCCCGTTTTTCTGCCTTTCTGGCTGCAAATTCCAGCTTTCCCAAAGCGGCTCTAGTCAGTTCCCCAGGTGCAAGGCTGCTGGGGAGGGTTTAGGGGAGAGCAAGCTAATTATCTTACCTCTGGGAAAAACGTGTGGTTTTCGCTGCAGGTTTTGCTGTGGGTCTTGTCCTCTTGGTCTTGAGGGTGGTTCAAGTCTGTGTGCAGACACTAGGATACTGGATGCTAGAACGTTCCTTGGAGATGACTTTGTGCAGCTCTACAATTCTTCCCATCTAGGTAGCAGAGAGGTTAAGTGATTCATGCAAGGACCCTAGAACAAAGGGACACATCTTGGGATGGGGACCAGTGGCCCTTGGTTTCTGGATGAGCACTTTTCTCAGCCCTTGAGGGGGTTCACTGAGGGGAGGGAGGGGTTTCAGCTGGTTTTGAAATCTGCGGGGCTGTCTGGCTGGTGGAGCTGAGGCTGCAACAGCCACCCTGCTTGAGAAGCCTCCAGGCTGCTCGGGGCACCTGAGGTGCTGCAGGGACAGGAAGTAATACTTTCAGAGTTTTAGCCCCAAAACCTCAGAAACTTTTTGATGATGCATTAAATGTCAAGTATATTGTTGAGAGGAGGGAGGAAGAAAAAAACCCAACAACGAGGTATTAATCTTGTTCCTGAGATGACAGGACATACTCAGTGATATTACAGGAAGTCACACTGTCAAAATACAGAAAGACTAGTGTCTGGGGGACCACACCTTATTATAAACTGTACTGAGTACAAAAGAGCTTTTGCAGGCACCTTCTGAGGCAGAGCTGGAGGAGGAGGGGTGGGAAGAAGGCAGTGGGGGCTACTGAGTGGGGTTCTTTGCTGTGAGGAGCAGAGCAGAGAATTTAACTGAAAAGACTGCTTTGTCTTGGAGGGACTTCCCAGGCTTCAGGCAATTATCATGAAGATTTAGGTAAAACCAAGGTTAAAAAAACAAAAAACGTAATTGAAAGAAAAGGATTTTTCCATCTTGTTTCTGCCTACGTGATGGACATGAGTTTGATTAAACTCTGGGAGTTGGTGATGGACAGGGAGGCCTGGTGTGCTGCAGTCCATGGGGTCGCACAGAGTCAGACACGACTGAGCGACTGAACTGAACCTGATTTGTCTCCTAGGGCCATCACTGCCAGCTTTGGGTGGGACTGGAGGGTACTCTTAGAGATCACCTTGTCCAACGCTTGGGGCCTCGAAGCCAGCAGATGCTCCTAGCCCAGGTTCTCGGCTAGATAACGGCTCAGCAAGCCCAGCCCTCCGGGCAGCCTGGCCCCAAGTCCTCCTCTTCCTGTGGCCACACCCTTCCGTTCACCCATCTCCTCTTCAAGTGAGCAGTCTCCCCCCGGGGGCCAGTGTTCTGTTCTCTAGAGCAAGTATCTAGCCCTGCAGGACACGGGTTTGCTGAGTGAATAAATGAAAACTGGGTAGGACCTGGGCCAGACTTCTCCACACAGTTGTGTGTGCAGACTGCAGAGCTGTTTGAAACACCAAAGGACTTAGGTTGCAAAGGGTGCGGTTGCCTGGGTGTATTTGCAACCTAGGCAGGGTTCCTATGCTGCTCATGCGTCTCTCTCTCTCTCCCAAGCCTAGGTGTTTCTCTCTCTTATTTCCATCTCCAGCCCGGACCCTCCACCGGGCCCATCTCTCCAGTTGGCCTCGCTTGACATCCCCACTAAAATAGTCAGCAGGCATCTCAAGTGCCACATGGTCAAACCACTCTCCTCCTCTTCTTTTTCTCTCACCTCTGTTCTCCCTGAATCTAAGGAGTTGCTCCTGGTTCCTCTGTTTCCCTTCCAACCCCAAGAAAGTCCTACTGGCTTCACATTTCCCAGGTCAGACCTCCGCCTCCCCTCCTTCGGTCAAGCCATCCCCATCTCCCCTTGTGTTCTCAGGGCATTCCGACTTTCTGTTTCATAGTTAGTGTACACCTCTTGGACTTTGCACACTCCTTGGAAGAAAAGCTGTGACAAACCTAGACAGTGTGTCAAAGAGCAGAGACATCACTTTGTGACAAAGGTCCATATAATCAAAGCTATGGTTTTTCCAGTAGTCACTTATGGATGTGAGAGTTGGACCATAAAGAAGGCTGAATGCCAGAGAACTGATGCTTTCGAGCTGTGGTGCTGGAGTAGACTCTTGAGAGTCCTTTTACTGCGAGGAGATCAAACCAGCTAATCCTAACAGAAATCAACCCTGAGTATTCGTTGGAAGGACTGACGCTGAAGCTGAAGCTCCAGTATTCTGGCCACCTGATGTGAAGAGCTGACTCACTGGAAAAGACCCTGATGCTGGGAAAGACTGAAGGCAGGAGGAGAAGGGAGTGGCAGAGGATGAGATGGTTGGATGGCATCACCGACTCAATGGACATGAGTCTGAACCAGCTCAGGTGGGTAGTGAAGGACAGGGAAGCCTGGCGTGCTGCAGTCCATGGAGTCTCAAAGAGTTGGACGTGATTGAGTGACTCAGTGACGACAACAGCAACAAGCACGCCACACCTGCTGTTTCCTCTTTCATGGAGTCTCTTGCCCGAATCTTTGCAAGGCTGACTCCTTCCTCCCACCTGGTTTGGCCTTCGCTCAGACCTTATCCCTCATAGAGGTCCCCCACCCTCCTTACCTGAGTCCTTATCACCCCTTTTTGCCTTTATTTTGTGTTGAGGATACTTACTGCCCTCAAGCAGTCTCTTTTATTTATATGATTGCTGGTTTATTATCCATCTCCCCACCCTGAAGAGTAACCAACAGCGGGGCAGGAGCTTGTGTCTCCCACACCTAGACCCGTGCCTGCCGCATAGCAGTTCAGTGGACAAAACGCCGGCATCTCATGGTCTCTGCCTCTCACGGGCCTCTGCCGCCTTCCTCTCCGCCATTCTTAAGTACCACACCGTGCTGGAGAAGCCACAGAGGAGTTCAGGGACACTCACAAAACCTTTGAAAATAAAAGGGGCTCATTTCAGCTTCTTACAGTCGTGGCAGAGCGAGGGGCTGCGTTTCCTGCTCTGAACGCCTCCGGGGAGGCATGCCCCCTTCTCACTCGCTAATGAGAATGGCCCTGAGCTCTGTGGGGCCCCAGAAGGAGAGCTGTGGGCAAGATCTGCGCCTCTGCTCTCACTAGCTGTGCTGCGGGGCGTTTCGTGGGGAGGGTGACCCACCCTCTCGAGCACTTTGAAAAACACCTGCAGTGCGCCTGGCTCTCTGCAATGCCCAGCACGCAGAACATCCCCCGATCTACATCTTCACTGTCCCACTGCCTGGCGTTACATCTCTGTGCCTCCCAGGGCCTGGATCTGGGATGACCAGCCTCCTGAGGGTGTTTCTAGGACGTGGGACCTGTCGCTGCCCAAGCCAGGAGGTCCCAGCCACCCAGGGCCGTCGTCACCTCCCCTGTGCAGGCAGGGATGATGGAGTCAGCACACCCAGGTGCCCGCCTGGCCCAGGGTTCTGGGCAAAGAAAAATATATCCTCTCCCCACTCCGGCCCTTCGCTCATCAGCTTTAAAGATGTACATGTGTGTCTTGTCATTTGTTTCTAAGTGACACCGCACACCTTCACTGCCAGGACTGAAGCTTCGGGGAACCGGGATTACCATGCCAGGATTTCCAACTTGGGGGTTGGAAAGTGCCTGTTTGGTGACAGGATTTCAAGGTTGGCTCTGCATTTGCATTCTCATGTTTCCCACTCTTGCCTTTGTTGTCTCTTCTTCCTGTGATAATTTAGCGAGTCTTGGTCAACTTTGCAATGGTTCTGACGGGGCATGCAGGCCATGGGGTCAGAGGTTAACAACAGCAAAGCCTTCAGGGGTCCCGAGACAGCCCAGAATGGGAATACGCACACCCTGCTAGGGCCTTATCTGAGGGTGAGCCTGGTGGGCTTGGTGGAATCCCCCGAGGAATGATGACAGAATCCAGGGCTCCTAGAACTCCACTCTGACTCCTTTCGACATTTTCTGGCGACCACCCACGACTGCTGGGTCCTTTCCCCATGATGCCCAGACCACCCATTCTCTTTGGCCACGTCCTCCCAGGATCCTTTGTCTCTTTGTTTCTCCACCTCCTCTCACCTTGGACAGGACAGCCTTTGCGATCTTAGATGGTTTCTCCTGAGGCTAATTTCACTGACTTTTCTGCTGGCCAGTGGGAATTCTTATTGTTCAGTCCCTAAGTTGTGTCTGACTCTATGAGACCCTATGGACTGCAGCACGCCAGGCTTCCTTGCCCTTCACCATCTCCTAGAGTCTGCTCACACTCATGTCCATCGAGTCGATGATGCCATCCAACCATCTCATCCTTTGTCACCCCCTTCTCCTCCTGTCCTCAACCTTTCCCATCATCAGGGTCTTTTCCAGTGAATTGGTTCTTTGCATCAGGTGGCCAAAGTAATGGAGCTTCAGCTTCAGCATCAGTCCTTCCAATGGATATTCAGGGTTGATTTCCTCTAGGGTTGACTGGAATTAGTTAATTTACTAACTTCAGTTAATCAGTTAACGAGATTATTTAGCTAAAAGGTAAACAGATGAAGATATTCTAGTTAATTAATGAGAAAGAGGTTAAATGTGTAAAGGAGTCTGTTCGATTTAATTTTTTTTGAGTGACTGGAATGGGTATCCCTTCTTGGGCAGTGACACTGAACAATCCCGGGAGGGGTTGCGGGGAGGATTCAAGGCACCGGGGCTGTCACCATGCTCCCCAGGTTCCTATTATACCTCATAGTCTGGGATCCCTGTCCTGACCCAGTCACCAGTGCAGCGCCACCCCCCCCCACCAGTAGCAAGGCGGGGACCCCTGACAGCTCCCTAGCTGCATACTAGCAATCTCTTTGTATCTCAGCTTTAAAACTTGCTCATGGGTTAGTTAATTGCTAGATGTTTCTACAAGCCTGAGTTGTTAACGGCTCAAACTGGGCCTCTCCTTGACCGAATTCACCACTTTCGTTCCAAACCTGCTATCCCTCCTGTGTGTGCTATTTCAGGTATATGATCTTATTTCCCATGGCACCCCGTAACCCCTGACCCATCCAATCTAGAGACCTCGGAGTCACTGTCTCGCTCGCCCTCCCCACTAACTCCTTCCATCCCCACGGGCCAGCCATCATGCGTTGGCGTCCTTCCTGGGTCACTGCAAGTCTTCGAGCTGTTGTAAACCTTGCGTCTCTGCAGGCTGGCCTCCCAGGCCTGTCCAGGTTATCTCAAGGCAGGTAGAACAATTACGTCCTTCCCACGACTGCCCTGACCTCCACTTTGGCAATGTTCCAGGCCTTCGAGCCGACCTCCAGCCTCACTCACTTCTTCCACACTGTGCTCTGGCCACGTCACAGTCTCGGCTGACTCCTAGTTTCGCTTGTGCTTTTCCTTCACCCTGACTTCTCTAGTGGTGGATCTCCCATCCAGCCTCCGAAGCCACCTCCTCTGTGAAGCCTTCCTTGGTTTTCCCTAAAATGAATGAATGGCGTGGGGCCTGCCAGCACTTGCTCTGCGCCCCCCTTTCCTTGCCCCTGCCGTGTGTTCCTGTTGTTTCTTCCACTGCACTGGATCTCGAGCTCCCAGAGGCTGTGGGTGGTGTGTGTTGGCCTGACCTCATCTACCTAAGCTTGCACACAACTTGAACAACTTGGTTGCAACAAGCTGGAGGCTTCCATCTCCCCCTTAAGGGGCATTGGGTGGGTGGGTGGGTGCGGGGTTTCCCTAGAAACTGCCACTTCAAAGACATTCAGAGGAAAAAAAAAATGGAGCTAAATGAGGCAACATTGTTTACTACTTAAGAAGATGCTTTCCTGTTTCTTCCTGCACCTGGGAAAAACTTCCACTTTGACCTTGATGGTTCCCTGTCCAGCAAGAGAGCTGTGACAAGCAGGCCCAGAGAGGTGGAGGGGGCCGGGGCTCCTCTCCCTGCAGCCACGGCCCAGGAGAAAGGGGTGCGGGGTCCCCACTGGCTTGGCCGCGTAGCATCCCTCTCCTCACCTGTCTGTCCAGGGTGGGTGTTTGCCCTCTCATCACCCCTTCTTCTCATCCATGGAAAGGCGAAGACTCCTGCTTCTGCCTTGATACTGACCACACTTTTGTTTTGCTCTGAAAATCTCAGCAAGGGAAGCCCTGGGCTGCCTGCTCCGTGGGAGTCCTGCCCTGATCCTTGCCTCTGGGTGCCCGCATGTCCACAACGGCCCTTTGTGCTGGCCGGGCCCTCCCTCCTGCAGATGACCTGGAATAGCACTGGGCTCCACACCTCTCTGGCCGCAGAAGGAGGCATGACCGCGGCGAGGCCAGGGCCTGGAAGCCATTTTCAACTCAGGCAGGAAAAATAAACAGATGGGCGAGGTGGCCATCCTTGAAGTCTTGCTGTCACTATTCGCCCATCACCGGTGGTCCGTGGATGGAGTATTCAGGACTTGGATTTCCAGTTTGTCAACTGTTGGAACAATAGGGCTTATTGAGCAACTCTCGTGGGCCCACGGCTCGCAGGCCTGTTTTACAGAGGGAAAAATGGGGTGACAACCAGGAAATTGTACTCGACCCAAAACCAAATACGACCTGGTGGGCTGATGTGGTGGGCACTTTTTGTGCTGAGTCACGGGGCCTTCTTGCGGCCCCAGAGCAAAGGAGAACAGCCTCCTGTGGTCAGTGGATTTTTACTGCTGTCCCTTCAGACTGATGGCTCCTACTGATCCTGGTCCTTGCCTGCCTAGCTTCTGCCTGTCCTGCAAACATGGCACACTGGGCCGGGCAGGCCCCCGGGGGAGAGCCCACAGGGACAGAGCAGCAGCCTCGAGAGGCCTTCTGGGTGACTGCAAAGCTGCTGTTCTTTCCTCAGCCACGGGTTAGCAGTCGGGGAGGCGTGTGGGGAGGAGCCCTGACAACCAGCTCCTTCTCGGGTGTCACACGGGGGCCCGATGAGATGAAAAGAGCAGAGGGTGTCTGCTGGGGAGGCCCAGGCAGGGGCTTTCTTCCCTGTCCCCCGCTGTTCCCCGGGACTGCCAAGTCCCAAACTGGAGGAGCATTTTCAAAGCAAGGGCTTTTCCCCCCTTGGCAGGCTCCTCAAAGCCGGCCTCGCTCTTGCGGCGCCCGGGAGAGCCTGGAAAAGGCTCTTTTTGTTCATGCTGCCCAATGGGGACCTCCTTGCCAGGGTGTGAGCTGGAGGACACTGGAGGCAGGGCCACTTGGGTGGGGGACAGCAGGCAGGCAGGCAGCTGGGCTGCAGAACGGGGACGGGGCCGGGGTGGATGGAGGGCCGGCAGTGTGGACCCCAGGTCCTCGGAATAGAGTGAAAAAAGTCAGAGAGAAAAACACATATAATAATGCATATATATGGAATCAAGAGAAATGGTACAGATAAACATCTTTTCAGGGAAGGAATGGAGTTGCAGATGTGGACACGGGGAGGGCGTGGGGAAGGAGAGGGTGCAAACAGAGAGAAGCATCGACATATATACACTATCGTGTGCGGAATAGATGGCTAGCGGGAAGCTGCTGTGTAGCACAGAGAGCTCAGCCTGGTGCTCTGTGATGACCTAGAGGGGCGGGATGGGGTAGGGGATGCGAGGCTCAAGAGGGAGGGCATATATGTAGACATATCTACGTATTTGTTTATATACAAGTATGACTGATTGGTGTTGTGCGGCAGAAATCAACACACCCTTGTGAAGCAATTATCCACCAATAGAAAAAGAGAGAATCTAACCACATGGCCTAATAGGTCCTTTTAGAGGTTGGAGGCAAAGAGCACTTACGCTTTTTTGTTTGTTTTTATTTTTTTCATTTTGCACAGCAGTGGTTGGTATACAAACAACATGTCCCGTCTGTGGTTGATACATCGTTAGGAACAGACAGAAAAGAGATGCTGCCTTGGAATTTAGGGATGTCAAGACATGACTTCTTTATTTTTATTTATTTATTTATTTAGCCATGCTGCGTGGCATTTGGGATTTTAGTTTCCTGACCAGGGATCAAACCCATGACCCCTGTATGGGAAGCACGTAATCTTAACCACTGGACTGCCAGGGAAGTCCCAGGACATAAATTCCGTAGAAAAAAAATGTCTATTTCCAGACCGCAACTGACCATTTTTCACAGAAAGGTGGGGTTTCTCATCTGTTCTGAAATAAAGGCCATCTGAGACGTGTGACCATGATTAATACCAGAGTGTAGCTTAGAAATCGTGGGTGACAGCCCAGAAGACGTTGTCAAGCGCAGATATCACTTCAGCTTATAGCAACATGGATTTCTGCCCCTGGGAAGCAATCCCAGAGGCCCGTTCCACCCTTTGTCTCTGGCAAACCTTTTTAATTGAAATCTTTTAATTGTGAGCATGCTGGCTCTCTAACGCAATTGTGTTAACCTCTTCAGATGTCTTGATGTAGCTATTTAGTGCTAAAAATTGATTGTAAAATATCATTGAGCCAGCTGAAGATTTGTATGTTTTCTATAAAACATAAAAAATCAATTTCATTTGGACCCAATGAAAGGGGAATGAACACATTACTCCCTAAGTATGGCAAGAACGTGGAAGAAGAAAATAAATGAGTTCTCCCTTGAACGATTCTTGCGTGCCTGTGTGCTTAGTCACTCCCTCGTGTCTGACTCTGCAAGCCTTTGGACTCTAGCCCGACAGGCTCCTCTGCCCACAGGACGCTTTTGAGCTGTGTTTATTTCTGTGAGTGTACCTTATGGCCATTCTGGGTCTCTGTCGCTGCTCACGGGCTTTCTCCAGCTGCAGCGAGTGGGTCCGCTCGGGCTTCTCCCTGTGGTGGTTTCTCTTGTTGCAGACCGCGTGCTCATGCACTTGGACCTCAGTAGCTGTGGTGCACAGACTTGGTTGCTCTGGGGCACGTGGGATCTCCCGGTACCAGGGATTGAACTGATGTCCCTTGCACTGCAAGGCGGATTCCTAACCACTGGACCTCCAGGGAAGCCTGTCCATGGGATTTGTCAGACAAGAATACTGGAGTAGGTTGCCATTTCCTTCTCCAGGGGATCTTCCCAACCCAGGGACTGAAGCTGAGTCTCCTGTGTCTCCTGCATTGCAGGCAGACTCTTTACTCACTAAGCGAAGGGGGAAGCCCAAGCAATTCTTAGTAAGACAAAACAGGAAAAAAAAAAATGAACAAATGAAATAAAACAGTAACAGAAGGCCTCTCCTGCCCTATAGTTAATCCAGTTTGTGCGAAGTTGGTACCAGGTTTTATGACCTAAGTTTCCCCCATTGTTTCAGTGGATTCGGACATTATCTTTCAAACCATGCCATTTCCAAGGAAGGTCTGAATTGGTTTGCTTTTGCCACGCACTTGCAAAGCGGGCTATCGAACCGGTTCCCAAGCGAAACAGAGGCCCTGGAAAGACGATATGCCTTCCTTCCTGACTCAGATATTTCAGGATTGGGGAAGCAGGGTTTCCTGTGTTCTCACAAGGGGTTGAGATAAAGAAACCCAGGGCAGTCTCAGAAAGACCTGAGCCTGGAGGGAGCAGGAGGCAGTTGTTTTCGTGTGCCTTCTATGGTGAGAGGCAGGCCCGGCCAGGCTGCGTGCTTGCAGACAGGACGTGACGTGGGGTGGGGTTTGTAGCTGGGAAGAGGTCTCTGGAAGCCTGTGATGTCAGCTGCCTGGTAAGTTCAGCCTTTCCCCTCTCCCTCCCACCAACCCTCAGGGTGCCATCCTTGGGTGATGAGTGCAGCGGTGTGTCCCCTCTATCTCCTTCATACGGCAGAGCATCAGCCATCCCGAAGTGGTGCCCTCTGGGAACGGTTCTTTAGTCTACACCGTGTGTTCCCTTGGTCTCTATGTTCAGCAAAACAGAGAAGTAGGTAAAATTTGCCTTCCGTGTGTTTCCCCATCCTCCATCCAATTTCCCTTTTTGTGTTTCCCCTCCCCCTTCTTCTTGGCTTCCTGCTGCCCAGGAGCCCCTACTGCCTTAATGAAAGTAATTTGAACACTTAGTTTATCCACAGATACTGGTGTCTGATAACTGAGGCCTCTTCTAGATGTTTATTGCGTTTAAAAGCAGTCCATGAAAGAAAAAAAAATAGGCAACTACCAAATGTGCAGTGATATATTATGATATGATATTATGATAATAATATGGCCCCATGGAAGAAAAAATCCAACAGCATAATAACAAAAAGTTTATGTTTGTTGGAAGGACAGGAGTGGGTGGAAAGGAAATGGAAGAAATTATAAGCTCATTAATTTTCTCATCTTTCTTAGTTGGGAGGTAACGGATGCTATTTGATTTCTGAATCTAACTGAGGAATAGAAATTTAGGCATCTTGTTTAAAATGAAAAAGGTAATGACTATATGCACTGAAATGCAAACGACACAGTAAGGAAATCAGAGGAAATATAAACGAAGCATTAAAAGTGAAAGAGATATTCAAGATGACAGTATCATGAAAAACAAAAAAATGTATTTTAATAATAAATACCAATGGGAGAAACCTATTTATTAAAAGAAATAAACATATAGAATGGGTGAAAAATAACCTAAACACAACTATGTCTTGTTTTTATATATACATATGTATACCTAAAACAAAGTGACTCAGAATCAGAGATAGTGCTTAAACTCCCAGAAATATCTCTCTAATGGTGGAATTCCAGGCTCTGTGGCATTTGGGAGGAGTAGATATTTTTGGACTAAGCTATCCCAGCCTCTAAAATCAGACCATGTGGTTGCCAGCTCATGAGACCAACCCTGTGTGCATCCGTGTTTGTTCTAGATTGCTGGGCTTCCAAAGGGCAGGGGCTGCGCCTGCTTTGTTTAATTCCAGGCATTTCAGCGAAGAACCATGTGAGGACATAGTTTTTGACGTTGAAGGGGCTCAGAAGTGGCGGGTGAGAGACACTTGCTCCCACCAGTCCATAGCGTAGAGTGTCTGTGGCCAAGTCTTTCAGGAAGTTATGGTAACTATTTTGGGCTTTGAGTGTGCTATTCGATATCTTTAAGCATTTGTATTTAATACATCAGGGCTTGATTTATCAGGGTTCCCCACTGTATCATGATTTCTGAGAAGTGGAGTCAGATAGATCTGGGCTTACCAATCAATTCTTTCCCCTCCTGGCTGTAAGAACTTGGGAAAAGTACTTAAAATTTCTGACCCTCCTCTGTACCATATGTACAATTACCTCATCTGTACAATGGATTCATTCATTCATTCAATAATGACTAGTTGAAAGCCTACTCTATGGCAGTCTTTATCCTGGATATTTTGTGAACACAAAATCTCTCTTTTCATGGAACTTATTGGAGAAGGCAATGGCACCCCACTCCAGTACTCTTGCATGGAAAATCCCATGGATGGAGGAGCCTGGTGGGCTGCAGTCCATGGGATCGCGAAGAGTCGGACACGACTGAGTGACTTCACTTTCACTTTTCACTTTCATGCATTGGAGAAGGAGATGGCAACCCACTCCAGTGTTCTTGCCTGGAGAATTCCAGGGATGGGGGAGCCTGGTGGGCTGCCGTCTATGGGGTCGCACAGAGTCGGACATGACTGAAGTGACTTAGCAGCATGGAACTTATATTCTAATAGACCAGGGTAGAAAATAATAACAATCAGCAACTAAATGCATATATGTCAAGTGGAATAAGCAACGAAAAAAAAAAAAGGCCATGTGGGGTGATGGTCTTCCCAGGTGGCGCTAGTGGTAAAGAACCCATCTGCCAGTGCAGGAGACTTAAGAGACACGGGTTTGATCCCTGGGTTGGGAAGATCCCCTGGAGGAGGGCATGGCAACTCATTCCAGTATTCTTGCCTGGAGAATCCCATGGACAAAAGAGTCTGGCAGGCTACAGTCCATGGGGTTGCGAAGAGTTGGACACAACTGAGCAACTTAGCATGCATGTGGGGTGATGGAGCAGTGATGGTGATGTGAGTGTCTGTATGAGTGGGTGCCTGCCATGGACAGGACAACTTGGCCTGGGGAGGAGCCTTTGATACTGGAATGAACTGAGAGCTGGGCGCTCTTCCTTGAAGAGGGGACATGTGAAGACTATGACGTAGGAGAAAAGTGGCTGAGAGAAGTGGAACAAGTAGGGATAAAGGAAGGGACAGAGAGCTATGTGGAGCCATGTAGAATATTCTAGGCTATGGGAAGGACTACAGATCTTTTCAGGAGCCTGCTCAGAAACCGCTGTGGGGATTTGAACTGAGGATCAATCGATACGATCTGATTGATTTAAAAAAAGAAAGGATCACTCTGGCTTCTGAGCGGAGAACAGACTGACTCATCAGAAGTGGCAGTAGGGAGCCGAGTTAGGAGACACGATGGATTCTTAGAGCAGAATTCGGCAGTGGAGATGGTGGGAAGCGGATGATTACAGATCTGTTTGAAAAACGGAGTTTGCAAGATTTCTAGCGTGTTGGATGTGGGATGAGAAGGAAAGAAGTCAAGGATGACTTCAGATATTTTTTTTTGGTCTGAGACACTGCAAGAATGGAGCTGCTGCCTCCTGCGATGAGGAGAAGCAGATGGAGGACCAGGAGTTCTGTTTTCGCCGTCTGAAAATCCTGCTCCGTATATAAGTGGAGACATTAAGTTGGAAGTCGGGAATGAGAGACGGACTCAGGGGGTGTAGGTGGGGAGGAGATGTAGAGACTTAGAAAATAAAGCCTTGATATCAGAAGACATCATTTACGGGGTGATGTAGCCAGTGAAGAGAACTGTCCCCATGGGTCGCTTGGTGTTTAGGGGTCAGAGGGAAGAGGAGGAATTAACACAGGAGCAGCCAGTTAGATGGGAAGGAAAACAAGATCAGTGGGTTCCTGAGAAGTCAAATGAAGAAAGAGTTTCAAGGGGGCATCTTCAACTCCGCCAAAGGCTGCTGCTGGTCAAGTGAGGTGAAACCCGGAACTGGCAATATCGTGAGGACTGCATGATGTAATGTTAGTACAGTGCCTAGCACATGGAACAAACACTTCACAAGGGTTCTGTAACCAAATTTGACCAGTATCTGGCTTTCATGGGGCTTCCCTAGTAGCTCAGGGTTGTTAGGAGGATTGAGTGGGTTGATTTGTGTAAACACTTTAGATGTTTAGACCTGGCACAAAGTAAGCACCATACCAGTTCATATACATTAAGCAACAGTTTTTTCATTGCTCAGTCATGTCTGACTCTTTTGCAACCCCATGGACTGTAGCCCGCCAGGCTCCTCTGTCCATGGGATTTCCCAGGCGAGAATACTGAAGCAGGTTGCCATTTCCCTCTCTAGGGGATTTTCCCAATCCAGGGATCAAACCCGTGTCTCCTGCCTTGGCAGGTGGATTCTGTACCACTGAGCCACCTGGGAAGCCCCTTATCTATTCTTTTTCAAATTCTTTTCCCATTTAGGTTATTATAGAATATTGAGCAGAGTCCCTGCACTACACAGTAGGTCCATATTGGTTATCTATAGCAGTATTGGTTAAATGTAACCATATTGGTTAAATATAGCAGTATGTACACTTGAATCCCAAATTCCCAATCAATACTTTTGGGTGATGCTCCAGCTTGACCCCTTCCCAGACACCCAGACCTGTCTACCGACCCTTCCATCTGGAAGGGTAACAGGATGCTCACTCACTGCAGGTGTAAAACAGCTCAAGATTCTTGACCCCAGCCGTCCTGGCTCCTCCTTTTTCAGACAGTAATTCTTCCTTCACCCAATTGTTCAGCCCCTTCCCAAATGGCTTCTTTGTTCCTCAGTTCATCTCCACCATATCCAACCAATTAGCAAGTTTTAGTGGCTCTCCTTTCTTGTTTNCAACTCCTTTTTAAGGAAAGTTTTATTTTGCTGGTTTTTGTAAAGTTTCTCTCAAATCTCAGTATCAGTGTTGATTATTATAAAGCACATTAATAGGAGGAGATTAAAAGTGCTTATTGCTTATCTCAATTCATAGCTCCATTTTACTTTATACAAATATATTGTGTTTGTTCAAATTATAAATAGTATGAAGAGTTTGGAGAACAACTGTTTTTGAGGATGACTTACTTTTTCAATCTATCTCCATTCAATTTACTCAGCTAAATGTTCTATTTATTTATTGTCTAAGAAACCTCATCAGCCATTTCCCCCAAATCGACTATTTAATAAAGGGAATCAGATAACACCTTCCACTGAAAATGTTTAGATTTGCAATTCAGTATTTTTGCTCTCTTGACTCAAAGAGAGCTTGTCATCAGCCTTTGAGGGTCTAGCTTTGACTTTATATGGCATCTGAATTTTTATTAAAAACTCTAGACCCAAACTAATTTCTGACAGACAAGGTAACAATGGATACATGGCAAATTTATTTTCAGAATGACTACTGAATATGAAACATATACCCAGAATTTTCAACACATATAACCTTGTGTGGTATTTTGGGGAGTCCTGAAGGTAGTCGTCACAAAAAGAAATTACCTAATTTCAGAAGATGACTTTCACACATGTAACTATCTTTGATTTCTATGCCTGTTTCCCAATTAGATCTCAGGTCAAAACATAAATAAACACTCCTTTCCTATAAGGTTCCTCTATTATCCCATCTGATAGAACGCTCCCTTGGAGCTAAGGTGTCCCCATTTCTGTTGCTGTTAAGTCGCTTCAGCCGTGTCCGACTCTGTGTGACCCCATAGACGGCAGCCCATCAGGCTCCGCCGTCCCTGGGATTCTCCAGGNAAAGAATTAGTACACCTCCTCAATTACATTTAAAAAGAAAAAAAAAAACTTTTTTCTTTCCTCTTCCTATGAACTTAAATTCTGCTGCTGCTGCTGCTAAGTCACTTCAGTCGTGTCCGACTCTGTGTGACCCCATAGATGGCAGCCCACCAGGCTCCGCCGTCCCTGGGATTCTCCAGGCAAGAACACTGGAGTGGGTTGCCATTTCCTTCTCCAATGCATGAAAGTGAAAAGTGAAAGTGAAGTCACTCAGTCGTGTCCAACTCTTAGCGACCCCAAGGACTTCAGCCTACCAGGCTTCTCTGTCCACAGGATTTTCCAGGCAAGAGTACTGGAGTGGGGTGCCATTAAATTCTGCTAGGACTACTGATTACCTTACCTGGGAGCACTTAATCGGAGCAGAGAGTAAAACTTAGACCTAGCACATATTCCTCTCCTGGTGCCTTTGGGAGGTTATGGAAGTGACTAAGAGAGAAGAGCCTCTATTTTGCACATTTGGAAGCCTCTGTATCTACTCCCTGGTGGCTCAGCGGTAGAGAATCCACCTGCCAAAGCAGAAGACTCTTGTTCAGTCCCTGGGTCAGGAAGATCCCCTGGAGAAGGAAATGGCAACTGCTCCAGTACACTTGCCTGGGAAATCCCACGGACAGAGGAGCCTGGCGGGCTACTGTCCATGCGGTCACAAGAGCTGGACGCCACTCAGTGACTAAGGCAACAGCACATCTACTCCAAGCCGCAATCCTGCCTTTCACTGAACTCCCATGTCTTTTGCCCAGACACTGCTAGTCCTAGAGTCCGATTCCCTCTGTTGTAATTATCTTGTCCAGTAAACAAGGAAAGGGTACCAGCCCCCACAACTTGAGATGGTAACAATCAGGGTTCCCGCCCCACCCTTTCATTGTTATCTGGCTCATCCACTGGAGCTGGCACGGGGCTGCAGTGTCCCCTCACTACAGCACCACGGAGAAAACAGTGATTCAGCCAGGGCGATGCTGGCTGGAGAGATGAGGACAGTTAGAAAGCTCCTTCTCACAGCAGCCCCTAGTTTGCAGCATCTGGCTCTCTTCAGGTCAGGACAGCTGCTCACCTCCCGGAGAATGACCCTAACACCCTCGGTGATCACTAGAGCTCACTGCGGTTGCTATCACCCTCCGTGTTGCTGTGTAGCTTTCCAGGCTGAGCTTACACAAGCCAGTTTCCTGTACTAGTTTGCTGTCTTGTCCACAGGTCTCAGTTTCTTGGTCAAAGTTTATACTCTGACCTGATTCAGACATGGCCATAGGACCAAATAAAGGTGATTCCTTTGTGTAAAAACTTTCCAGGGATACTTGGCAGGAAAATTCTATACCCTATTTCTATTGAAAATTGGACCAGGGAAAAACCTCACTTCGGGGGAAAAAAAGAAAAGCTTAAAATGTCTTATCCATTCCTAGCTTCCATTATTTCATATTTTGAAAATATTGTTACAGTTCCTTAAAAATACTTACACTCTTACAACCAAAATGGTAGAAATAAATCACTGTTGATGAAAGAAATAATAATCATTAAATTATCAGCAACATTTTATACTTTTATTAATCAGTTTCAATTTTTGTTTTGAGGGGGGGCTTTCCCAGTGGTCCAGACAGTAAAGAATCTGCCTGCAATGCAGGAGATTCAGGTTCAATCTCTGGGTCGGGAAGATCGCCTGGAGAAGGGAATGGCAACCCACTTCAGTGTTCTTGCCTGGAAAATCCCATGGACAGACAAGCCTGGCAGGCCACAGTCCATGAGGTCACAGAGAGTCAGACATTACTGAGTGACTAACACTTTTGTTTTTTCACTTTTCAACTGTGTGTTTTTTTTTTTTTTTTTTTTTAGGAAGGAACCTCTCTATCCTTCCTGATGCACGAGAGGAACAGGAGGCAGGCTGACCCAAGAGCCTGCCCCTGGTTTCCACTGAGCAAAGGAAGTGACCTAGTCACTCAGCTGAATAGCTAAGCATCTGCCCCCTCCCACCCGCCTGTCCATCCGTCTGTCCATTCATCCACTCACTCCCCCATCTGTGCATCCTTCCGTCCACTGATCCACATAGTCACCCTTCTATCCATCACCCACCCATCTGTTTACCCATCCATCTGACAAGACATGGTTCCTGTCCTCACAGAGCCTAGAGTCCAGTGAGGATGGACAGGCAAACAGGTGGATGCTGGACTTTGATACAAGCTACAGGAGAGAGAACATACGCGAGCCCATGGCAGCACCAATGAGATGCCCAGGGTGGGGATGAAGTGGGGGGACTGTACCCTGGTTGACAACTAAAGGACAAGTAGGACTTTGTTCACACACAGGCCAGGGAGAGGTGGTGGTGGGTGTTGAGTGAGGGGAGAACGCTCTGGGGTCAGAGAAGTGGCGTGTGCAAAGGTCCAGAGGCCGGAGAGACACTGGAGAAGCATCCTGGTCCCCACCCAATGGCAAGTGTTGCGCTGGAACCAGTGGGTGTTCTGTGAGAGATCTGAGCCTCCCCTACCTTCCCAATGCCATTTCCACTGCCTTTCAAATATCCAGGAAGACTGCTGAAGTTAACCAAAGCCAAATTCATTTAAAAGTGCTTCTGAATTTATAATGGCTTCATTTTCTTGGTCACTGTGTATTTTCTCAATCAGGTGATAGCAGATGTGTTAGGTCCCTCTTCTGAGGTGCAGGCCCCAGCAGCCCCTGCCTGTCTCTCTTCCCATCAGTGCCCCCCCACCCCAGGCACTGCAGACTCGATGTCTTCCTGAGTTGTGTCCCCCTTGCTATGAATGGCTTCCCTTTGCCAAGATGCCCAAAGCAGAACCTCAGGGGTCAGCCTTCATCTCTGCTTCCTTTTCTGCTCCCTGGTACCACTTTCTACCCATCTATCCAAATGCCCACCAACTCTGCCTTCCAGGGGGCTCAGGAGCCCTCCGCTTGCTTCCCGCCACTCAGCCCAAGTCCACCGCCACGTGCCGTTGCTGGTCATCTCCACCCACCGCCCCTGCCGCCCTCACCTGCAGCCGCCCTCGCTGAGCGAGTGGAACCCAGGCAGGCAGCGGTCACACTTCCAGCCTGTCACCGTGGGCTTGCAGATGCAGGTGCCCAAGTCATCACACTGGAGGCGCAGGGAGCCTGGGGAGGAAGGGCACGGGGCAGCAGGGGCCCGAAGTGGTGGGTGAGGTTGCGGGGGCGGGGCGGTGTGGCTCACTCACCTGCTGGGTGGCAGTCACAGGGCTGGCAGGGCGTCCGCGGGTTCCAGCGATAGAAGTTCTCCTGGCAGCGCTCGCAGTGTGGCCCAGCTGTGTGGGCACGGCAGCGCAGGCAGCGCCCACCATGGCCCGAGCTGCGGAAGAGCTCCCGGTCAAAGGTGCACTCCTCAGAGTGGCCGCTGCAGTTGCAAGCTGTGGGCAGGAGGCGGGGGAGGGTGTGCGTGTAAGGCTGAGGCATGTGCTAGGAGGGGAGCAGGTGCCGATCAGCCTCCTTGGTGAGTGAGCAGGCAGCTGGAGGAAGGTCCAGGATGAAGGAGGACGGTCAAGGATGGAGTTCAGGCCCAGCTTGATCAACAATCTGGAGACCAGGTGGTTGATCTTCCAAAATAGGACATTCTCAAGAAGAGAGGCACTGTTAATAAACCACACCCAACACAGGACCCTCCCAGGCAAGGCAGGCCTACAGTCACCTGGTCATGGATCACTGACTTGTTACCTTCCAAAGCAGCAGCCTGGCTCCCCCTATGGACCCTCCAAGCCGTAATGGTGTGTGAATCTGATCCCCAGTGGCCAAGTCACCTTTCCTTCACTCATTAATGCATTTTTTCAAGAAGCAGTATGTATCAAGGGTCAGCTCCGTCTTGGCTCCCATGGTGAGCCCAGAGTGGGGCGGACCCGTGAACAGTGGGGGCCCAGTTGCTGCACACACGGTCGCACTGCTTGCCGGAGGACAGATGCAGCAAGCAGGTGAACATCCTGCAGGGGAGGGGCTGTGACGGGAGAAGCAGGGAGGCTCCAGCCCTCCTGGAGGAAGTCACAGCTAAGGGGACTGAAGGGTGAGCAGGAGGGAAGAGGGAGCGCAAAGGAGGAGGAAGGGAAGGAAAGTCCCAGGTGGAGGTGAGGGGCCCTTTGTGACACAGCAGAGGTGCAGGCTTCGCCCAGGGTGGGGGTGGGAGGCGGCGTGTCATGCAATGGGCGGGTGCGTTGTGCAGTGTGACGGGAGGGAGAGGGGCGCAGGGGCAGCTGTGAGGTCAAGAGGTCAGCCAGGGCTTAATCAAGGGAGGCTAGGCAGTCAGGGTCAGTGGACTTCACCTTGGAGCAAGAATGTGGATGACTGCAATTGTATTTCCATTTGAAATTGGTGCAGGCAGGGGATAGGGGTGAGGGGATAGAGAGAGCAGGGAGGTGGGGTCTTAGACGCTCAGAGGAGGGGTGACTGGCTGGACCACGTGTTGGCTGTGCAGAAGGACGTAGCCAGGTTGGAGGGGCATGAATGTGATCAAAATCAGGGCTCAGGGCTGCCTGGACTTGGTGGGTGAGAGGGGTCAGGTATACAGCCCAGCTTTCAGGCTGGGAGGACAGAGATGTGACCACAGAGGTGAGGACACAACCTTTGGTATCCCCACCATGGAGTCAGCCCCAGACTGGGAATGGTGAGCCAGCCAGCTTCCTTGGCTCCAAGAGGACTTCCTGGTGGAGGCAGGCCAGCGAGGGCAGAAGGAACTCATTAGGGCCACGGTAGCCCTGGGAAGCTCCTGCAGACAGCATCCTGTTCCGTGGAACAGACCGTCCCCTCCTTTCCCCCCCGGGTCTCTGTGTCAGCAGCCCAGGCCCAAGAGCACAGTGGGTCCAGAGGCTGAGCTGTTAGAAGCGCATGCGTGGGAAGACGTGCCTCCCACCAGCACGGAACCAGGCGGGGTCTGGTGCTCAGTGACGGCCAGCTACACTTGGGAGCCCTGAGCAAGTCCGATGACTGTTGGGGGAGAGGGAGGCAGGCAGGGTTTGGGGACATGGCGAGGCTGGAGGGGGCATGCCAGGCGGGGAAGAGCCCCCAGTGGGGAAGGTAAAGCTCCACCAGCCTCTGCAGTGTGCCTCTCTGAGGTTAGGCAGCCCTGGCCACATCACACAGGTCGGGCATCCCAGGGCTGCCTGGGGGCCTGCGGGAGAGGATGGGTGGGCAGGTCAGCACCTTCCCAGGGCCCGGGGTGGCCTGGCTTTGATTAGCAGCTGCGGTTGGAGCCGTGAAAACAAAGGAACAAGTTGGGGGTCCTTTTCAGCCCTCCCACCACGCAAGCCTCGACTGGGGAGACTGGGTCTGGGGCTCTGTGTGTGGGGGCGAGGGCTGAGGATCAAAGACCCCATCCAGCTCTCCTTCAGCTCCTCCTGGTCCCTACATGGGGGTGACAGCCCCAAGCTACTGCCAGCCCACCCAGAAGCAGGGCTGGGGTCTTGGTTTCCTAAGCTTGCAACCCCCCCACCTCTGGCCCCCAAAGTTCCGGGACACTCACGTAGACACTCGTTGGCAGCCTCGGCTGTGCCCCGCGCCCATGGGCGGTCCTGGAAGAAGGGCAGACAGCGCTCGCAGTCCGTGCCCGTGGTGTTGTGCTGGCACCGGCAGGCCAGCCGGCCCTCCTCGTCCGGGCCACACTCGCTGGCATGCCCATTGCACTTGCACCTGGGGAAAGAACATGGGGGCAGGGTGTCTGCAAACTGGGGGAGGCGCCAGCACAGGAAGGGTTAATCAGCAGGTAGCCCTGGCCTTCAGGGGAGCCCCTGACTCTATGCTCAGCCGTGGAGCTTTGCATGCCAAGTCGCTTCAGTCATGTCCGACTCTTTGCAACCCCATGGACTGTAGCCCACCAGGCTCCTCTGTCCATGGGATTCTCCAGGCAAGAATACTGGAGTGGGTTGCCATGCCCTTCTCCAGGGGATCTTCCCAACCCAGGGATCGAACCCACATCTCTTATCTCTCCTTGGCAGGTGGATTCTTTACCACTCGGGGCTTTCTTCTACACCTACTCTGGGCTCAGGACGACAGGAGCAGAGTCGACCACAGCCGGCTGTTCTGAGCTCTGCACGTGTATAAACCCATCACGACTTCCCAAGCCCTCTATGACCCTACACTCAGGGTGCCACACCCAGGGGAAGAAGTCATCTCGGTCTCCTGGGTAGAGAGAGGGTGGGCCAGCTCTCAGGGCACTGAGTGGAGGCGGGGGCAGCCAGTGAGGCCACCCCATGCCCGCTCCTTTGCGTCTAAAGGGACGAGAAGGAGACTGTCCCACACATAGGACAGCCCCCAACTCATCTCAAGGCCCCGGTGAGGCTGTGCCTTTGAGGGCAGTCCTGGGCCTGCCCCGCCCATCTGGAGCTTCAGCTTCAGCATCAGCCCTTCCAATGAGTATTCAGGGTTAATTTCCTTTAAAATTGACTGGTTTGAGCTCCTCAGTGTGCAAGGGACCCTCAGGACTCTTCTTCAGCACCGCTGTTTAAATGCATCAATTCTTTGGCGTTCTGCCTTCTTTACGGTCCCTCTCTTACAACCGAGAAGACCATAGCCTTGACTATACGGACCTTTGTTGGCAGAGTGATGTCTCTGCTTTTCAACACACTGTCTAGGTTTGTCATCGCTTTCCTGCCAATACAGTGTTTTAACTATTTTCACAGTATTGCCCAAATAGGACCTCTGGTCCCCGCTGCCATTGCAGCTACTGTTAAATTAACCAAACAAAGGAGTTGTTAGACTGAGAAGACCCTAATGCCTGGCAGCCTAAATCTAGGTCTGTAAATGCCTCCAGGTTGCAGAATCAAAGCACTAAGGATCACCCATCACAAACAGCCACCCAGGCTTTAAGCTGTAGTCAATCAAATAATCCCCTTGCTTTGCTTCCAGGTTTTCTCTGTAAAAGTCTGTCCCCAGTTCCTTTCCAAGAACCACTCCAAACCACTTCTGCTTTGGCCCTGCCCACTTCGAGTGGATTTTTGCCTACGTCAACTCTTAAGATTTTTAATTTGGCTCAGTTTATCTCTCAGCACCACCCTAACCCCGGTCATCTTTGCCTCCCGGGTCAGGAAGATGCCCTGGAGAAGGAAATGGCAACCCACTCCAGTATTCTCGCCTGGGAAATCCCGCGGATAGAGGGGCCTGGCGGGCAATAGTCCGGGGCCACAAAGGGGCACGGCTGAGCACCCACGTGCCCCCGCACGGCAGCCAGCCCCAGTCATCTTGACTTCCAGCCTGGTTTATTCTGGGGTTTCTTGCTTGCCCATTCTAGTCCCCAAGAAAAGCCTTGAAGAAGGTTATTTGACTGTGCCAGGTCTTAGTTGCTGCACGTGGGATCTGGTTCCCTGATCAGGGCTTGAACGCAGGCCCCCTGCACTGGGAGCTTGGAGTCTTAGCCACTGAACAACCTGAGAAGTCCCACGGATGGACGTTTAAATGTGTCTGCTCGTGTTAACCCTGTTCACTTAAAAGCACACAGTAGCTCCTGGACTGCTTACCCGTGCCTCAGAACCACCTCCTCCATCCCCTGCCCCCCACCAACCCGGCCTGGCTGGCTTGCCTCGTCGCAGCCCCTCCCGTCCCCCTCCTGTTCCCTGTGTTCGGCCCCTCTGCCCCTTGAACACCAGGCTCTCCCTGGCCCCTTCTCTACCTCTCTCTGCAGTGCCCTGCCTCCAGGTCCCAACATGGCTAGCTTCTGGTTTTCAGCACAGAGATGAACGACATGAGCAGACCCCGCCCTGAGCCCATTGAGGTGGCTTCAGACCGCCCCGTGCCTCCTCCTGTCTCCCAGCATCTTGGGTTTTGGGAGAGAAACCCAAGGGAGGGCTCAGGCGCCTTCCCTCTGCTCCTTCATCCTCACAGTTTCATCCGCCTCCTCCTCAGACCCAGGGTTTTTTGCCTGGTTCCACATTGACTCAAGAGAGTCAGTCTATCTCACAACGACTTCCAACTGTAATTTTTTATTTTTGGTAAAGACTGAGACTTCTTTTCAGGGAAGCCGCATTTAGGGTTTGCGCTGTGGGTGACTGTCGGTGGGGCTTGGCTGAGCTGCCTACAGCCCTGTGATCCACCCTCCCTCCATCCGAGGTGAGAAGGGTTTGTGCCAGCGAGCAGGCTACTGATTCACTTCCACTGGGGAAACTGATGGAGAAACCTCATGATGAATTCAAGGCTGGCTTCTTACTCAGAGCTGATTCCTCACAATCTCTTTTCTGGGATTCAGAAAGATACGGAAGCGTTCCTGAGCGCTGGAAGGGACTCTTGATGACATCTAGCCTCGTGCTGAAAATGTCTTCTATAAATATGTAAAAAATAAGAAGCTTTCTGCTTTATGGGTATGAGGCCCAGGGAGGTGGGTCGACCTGCCCAAGGCCACGTGCTTTCCTCAGGCTTCCGTCAGTCCAGTAGCATCTTCATCTAGAAGATGCTAGAACTCAGCTCTCTGGAAGGACAAGGGTCCTGATCCCAGGGCAGGGCAGCCGGAAGCACTACCAGGGGAGAGAGGAAGAAAGAGGAGGGGAGAGGACTAGAGCAGGGAGAGGGTGTGGAGGGAGGGGATTTGGGCGTGGGGGGAGCGCGGGAATGTGGATTTCCCGTCTGCAGACAAGTCTGCCTTTGAATGGCAAACACTTTGGCAGGAGCCTGCCTGCTGCAGATCTAAGACAGTAGCTGCCTGCCTCTTAGCCTTCTAGACTGAGTTCCTCCACTCTCTTATCATCTTCAGTTCACAGCAAACAATGGGCTATTGATGAAGCTTTCAGAGCTGTGGGTGTTCTCCAAGGGAGGCTGGCCAGAACACCGGCATCTCTGGCTTTTGCTCCAACTCCATCTCTCAGAAATATGAAACCCGGAGTCTTCCTCCACCTCACTTCCCAGTCTTAGGGCACAGGCAGCTGGGGAAGGGAACCCTGGGCCCAAGGTGCAAGTGTGTGTGTGTGCATCGGTGTGAGTGCATGCGTGTGCACGTGTGTGTTTGCAGTGAGGGCGTGTAAGAGGAGGACAAGGTGCCTCACCCTGGCCAGAGTTATCAGCGCTACCCACTCAGCTTTCCTAGGGCAGGTGTGCGCCGAGGTGAAGCCCCGTGGGCTGGAAAATGAGAACGCTTATCAAAGTCTCCTCTTGGAGGGGCAAGAAAAAGTTCCAGGGTCCTTGTCTTCCCACGAAAGGTGAGCCACGAAATGGACTCCCAAAGCTTTTGTGCCCGGAGCCCTTGGACTCTTGGCAAGGACACTAGCGTTCTGGGATGTTGCCCTCCAAGTCCCCGCAGGAGTTAGCATCGGTCTAACAGACAGAGAGCCAGCTTCAGAGAAGGATCTTGAACCTTGGACCGCTCAGCTTTGGCCTCTGACAGGGTTCAGGACATACTCCCCTCCAGGGGCGCACTTTGGCACGTAGACTACTTCCAGCTGCGGGAACGTGAAGAATGGTGTGTGCATGAAGACCTTCGCCTGAATTAGGTCATCAGACCTCCTGTGACAGGTGCCTTGCTGGCACCCGGAGGAAAGGCGCATCGTTATCTCTGAAGAAGACCATGCGGGGACACAGGGAATTTGAGTGAACGGGTCTTTCTTGGTTTCCTCTTGTTTTGTTCTTATCGTCCCAGGATTGTCCACTCTTCAGCACAGCAGGCACAATAATACTCAGGTTTAAAATCTCCCTGGGTCTTTATTTCCTTAGGAAAGCCCCCGTGTCGTGTAAAACTCAGATTGAATACACCTGTATGCTTTTCTCTCATAATCTGTTTTTGTTACAGGGGTCCCAGGTAAGGACATAGAAAGAGTAGAGGAGAGCCACCCCAGGTCCAGTTTCCCTCCTGGGTGAGCCCCTCTCCTCGGAGATAAGGCTGTTGGCAGTGATCTCAACTTGCAATAGAAATATCCCATGTAGTTCCCAAAGATTGAGCTTAATGATCAGTTTAATGATCAAGCTTCCCACCCCTGTTCCTCTGACTCTGGCTATCCAGAGGTGAAATATGGGAGTCCACTAATGGTTTTTACCCCTCCATGGTTATAGGATGGAAGAAGCGTTTGTTTTGCTGAGTTTTCTTTCTTTCTTTTTTTGAACTGGCCTGTATTATATAATTTATTTTTATTTTTGGCCTCACTGCACAGCATGTGGGATCTTAATTCCCTAATCAGGGATCGAACCCGTGCCCCCTGCATGGGAAGGCGAAGTCTCAACCACTGGGCCACCGGGAAGTCCTGGGTTTTCATTGAGGAACTACAAGCAAGCTGGGTCCCTGTGTCACCGACACTCGGATCCCAGTGATGGAAACTGCCTGGGGATATTTAGCGGGCTGGTGTGCGCTCACTGGCCTTCCCATCCAGGACACAAAGCTGGGCCTGCCTTTGTGCTTCTCTCCTAGAAGCGTGCGCTGTCATGGATGGCAACACAGGACAGATTCCTGCTTTCTGCCGAGATGGAGAGAGAGAGAGAGACTGGATTCACTCCCTCATCTAGAACTGCTGCAATGTCAGACAAAAACGTATGAAATTGGACAACAGGCAATGAAAGCCAGCACTCTCTGAGATGAGAAGCAAAAGGGGTGAACCCTGTGGTTGCCTCCACTTGCTGCCTTGAGAAAGTTCCAGGGGCAGGAAAGGGCAGCCCGGGCTGGACTCCGGGAGGTAGGACCGGAGCTGAGTGTCTGGGGAGCGTGGGTTCACAGGGCTGGCGGCCATGGCACAAAGAGCGGGAGGAGAGCGCTACAGCGAGAGGGGTCTGGAGACGGCAGAGGCTTCCTTTGTGTACGTAGCCAAGTAGGAATCTACACAAGGCCAAGGCAAGAGCCCCATGAGAGGGCTGGAACCAACAGTGCCAGCCCCCACACAAGGCTGGGAGTCCTGCCTACTTGCACCAGACAGACTGGAAAATCTCCTGGAACTTGGAGCACTGGGGTGAGTACTTGGAGAGGTCTCGCCTTGGGCCTCACCAAAATCAATAGCTTCTTCTCCTTGAAAGACACCACTTAGGAAACGAAAAGACGAGCCACGAATGGGGGAGAGAATATTTGCAAAGCATATGTTTAATAAAGGACTTGTATCTAGAATATATAAAGAACCCTCAAACTCAACATCGAAAAAAAAAACATAAAAAAATAGGCAAACGCTTTTAGCAGAGACTTCACTAAAGAGGATGCTCACCATCATTAGTCATGTGGGCAATGCAAATAAAGCCAGACTGGGTAACACCCTATTCCCGTTAGAGCGGTCATAATGATAAAGACTGTTTATACCAAGAGTTGACAAAAAGGTGGACACACTGAAACTCCCCCACTGTGCTGGTGGGAATCAAGAAAGATACAACCACTTGAGGCAATGGTTTGGCAGTTTCTTAAACAATTAAGGACGCATTTACCATGTGATCCAGCTTATCCATTCCTAGGTATTTAGTGAAGAGAAATGAAAGCGTATGTCCATCTGTATTAGTTTCCTAGGGCTGCCATAATAAAGAGCTACAACCGGGTGGCTTAGAGACAACAGAAACAGCCCATATTCCTGGAGTCTGGAATCTGAGATCGAGGTGTTGGCAGGGCCGGCCTCACTCTGCAAACTGGACGGGAATCCTTCCTCGCCCGCCTCTTCTTAGCTCCCTGTGGTTTGTTGGGACTCAGGTGTTCCTGGGCTTGCAGCTGCATGACTCCAGTCTCTGCTTTCACTACCACAGGGAGTCCTCCCCGGGCCTCTGTCCTCACACGGCCATCTTCATGTAAGGACACCGGTCACAGTGGATTAGGGGTCCGCCTCCTCTCGGGGGGCTCATCTTTAATTCCATCTGCAATGATCCTTCTAGATAAAGTCATTCTGGGGATCAGTTCTGAGGATTAGGACTTTAGCATATCCTTGACTGGGGGACAAAAATCAACCCATCACACCATCCAAAGATTTGCACATGACTATTTATAGCAATTTTGTTTATGCTAGTCAAAAAAGGATATAATGTGGACTTCCACGGTGGTACAGTGGATAAGAATCTGCCTGCCAGTACAGGGACAAGAGTTCAATCCCTGGTCCAGGAAGATCCCACATGTTGCGGGCAACTGAAGCCCGTGTACCATGACTACTGAGCTTGAGCGCTGCAGCTTCTGAAACCTGTGTGCTTAGAGCCTGTGCTCTGAAAGCGGAGAGGCCACGGCAATGAGAAGGCTGTGCACCACGACAAAGAGTAGTTCCTGCTCACTGCAACTAGAGAAAGCCCGCACACAGCAACAAAGAGCCAGTGCACAAAATAAAATAAAAATCTATTGCATTTAAATAAATAAATAGAGGGATCTACTATCTGAGGTGAAACGGGTAGAGAGAAAGGATTCAAAAAAAAAGGAGAAGAAAAGAAAAAGGAAATAATGCAAATGGCCACCAACAGGTTACTGGGTAAACACATTTTGGTGTATTTATTAGACTATGACTCCACAGTAAAAGGAATAATCTATTGATATAGGCACAAACATGGATGCATATTAGCATAATTATGCTGAATGAAAGAAGTCAGTCAGAAGAGAGCACATAGGATATGATTCCACCTGTATGAAATTCGAGAAAACACAAATTAATCTGTAGTGACTGAGCGCAGATAAATGGATGTCAGTGGTTTCCTGGATATATACGCTGTATGCGTTTCCTATTGCTGCTGTAACAAATCGCCACAAACCTCGTTGCGTCAGTGTATTCTCATAGTCCTGGAGGTCAGGAGTGTGAAATGCGTCTTATGGGACTAAAATCAAGGTGTTGGCAGGACTGTTTCTCTCGAGGCTCTAGGAGAGAACCTGTCTTCTGGCCTCTTCCAGTGTATGGAGGTTGACCTCATTCCTTGGTTTATGGCTCCATCACCTCATCTCCTAATTTTGGTCTTCCCACCTTCCCCTGAGAGCCCCTTGGACTGCAAGGAGATCCAGCCAGTCAGTCCTAAAGGAAATCAGTCCTGAATATTCTTTGGAAGGACTGATGCTGAAACTGAAACTCTAATACTTTGGCCACCTGATGCGAAGAACTGACTCCTTGGGAAAGACCCTGATGCTAGGAAAGATTGAAGGCAGGAGGAGAAGGGGACGACAGAGGACGAGATGGTTGGATGGCATCACCGACTCAATGGACATGAGTTTGAGTAAAGTCCGGGAATTGCTGATGGACAGGGAAGCCTGACATGCTGCAGTCCATGAGGTCACAACTGAGCAACTGAACTGAACTGAACCTGCCCCTTACGAAAACCCTGTGACTACACTGGTCCTACCTGAGGAATCCAGGATTCCCTCTCCGTCTCAAGATCCTTATGTTTAAACACATGCGGAAACTCCCTTCTACTGTGTCCAAAAACACCTTCACAGTTTCTGGGGATCGTGGACATTATTCACATCCACGTTTGTCCAAGCTTCTCATCATACACTTTAATACGTACAATTTATTGTATGTCGGTTATATATCAATAAAGCTGCTAAAAAACAAAACTAAGCTAAATAAATTACTTTGATTAAAAAAAAAAAAAAACACAATAGGGCTCTGCCTGCCGTGTTCCATCAGCTTGCCAGGATCTTGGGTGTCCCCCCCAGTCATCGCTGAGATGAACAAGGATTCTTCCAGAAGATCACTGCTCCTCCAGGGAAAATATGCTTTAGCTTCTGGCAGATGACTCTTCAAGCCTGGCTCGGTTGACACCCCAGAGAGGTGCAGTTGGGGGCGAGTTCTGCAGAGCACCTCCTATATATTTGTGCTGGTGAATCGAGGTAAAGAGAGAGGGAATAATCAGAGAAGGACAACCAGTGTGTTCTGTGCCCGGCACACTGGCCCCTTCATATCTGCTCCATTTGACTTTTCTGGTCTTACTTCCTGTTTCCCTACATGGCCCCAAATTCACAGGGGTTACAGGAATTGCTCCTGATGCTGTAGTGAGGAAGAAAAGAGCAAGGACTCAGTACCTCGGTCCATGTTTCTGAACCTTGTGATCATCTCAGCCACATCCACGGGGAGGGTGTTAGGAACCGAACATGTGGTGAAGACCCGGGGGTCTTCTGCTGTGCCGACAGGGAGCAGCCGTCTCCTTCTCCACTGGGGGCTGCTGTCAGCCGGGACCTCAGAGACAGCTCTGCCTGTCCTTGTCTGTGCGGCCAGCTTTGTTCCCAGACGGGAGAATGATCCTTCTACTGGAGAGCTGAAGTCCACATTTGTTGTTCAGTTGCTCAGCTGTGTCCGACTCTTTGTGACCCCACGGACTGCAGCGTCAGGCTTCCCTGTCCGTCACCATCTCCCCGAGTGTGTTCAAACGCATGTCCATTAAGTCGGTGATGCCATCCAACCATCTCATCCNCCACATTTGTTGTTCAGTTGCTCAGCTGTGTCCGACTCTTTGTGACCCCACGGACTGCAGCGTCAGGCTTCCCTGTCCGTCACCATCTCCCCGAGTGTGTTCAAACGCATGTCCATTAAGTCGGTGATGCCATCCAACCATCTCATCCTCTGTCATCCCTGTCTGAAGTCTGCATGGGACGGAGACGTAAAAAATTGCTAGCAAATCACTAGCTTTCCCTTCCTCTTTTATTAGGATATACTTGACATATACATGACTGAGCAACTGAACTGAGCTGAACTGACGTATAGTATCATGTCAGTTTGAGATGTACAAATAATTATTTGAGATTTGTCTATACTACAAAATGGTCACCACAGTAAGTTTAGTTAACATCTATTAGATCTCATAGTTACAGAATTTTTTTCCCTGTGAGGAGAACTTTTAAGCTCTACTCTCTTAGCAACTTTCAAGTGTGCAATGCAGTATTATTAACTATAATCACCATGACTTATTTATTTTACAACTGGAAGTTCATACCTTTTGACCACCTTCACCCACTTGCCCCCCACCTTGGGGCAGGGCATGCATGCATGCTCAGTAGCTAAGTTGGGACTCTTTGCAACCTCATGGACTGTAGCCTGCCAGGCTCCTCTGTCTGTGGGATTCCCCAGGCAAGAATACTGGAGTGGGTTGCCATTTACTTCTCCAGGGGATCTTCCTGACCCAGGACTTGAACCCAGGCCTCCTGTATTCAGACAGATTCTTTACCCTCTGAGCCACCAAGGAAGCCCTGGGGCAGGGCAGGGCATGCCTTTCTCGGTTAAGGAAAGAGCTGAGTTCAGTTCCCTCTCCTCAGGACCATGTGAAAGTCAGGAGTGGGATGACAAGATCCCCAAAGTTGAGGCTCCACAGTGCCTACCCCTGCCCTTTGCCTGCCAAGGCTGGTGGACCTTGGTAGGCATGACTGACTGGCTGTGCATGTCCTGTGTCCTTTAGGCTGAAGTCCCAGTGAAGAGGCAGGTCCATGAATATTCTTCTCTTTCTGAACCCTGCATGGGGGCAGAGTGCCCTGTAATGGGTTATGCATGGGGCATATACACTATATATGTATGTGTGTATGAAAGGAAGGAATTTTGGCTTGAAAACATTTTTTTTTTGTTATTGGCAAAGATAACATTTCTCCTAAAGGAGATGGCAGAATTTGCCAAACTAAGCCTCCAGAAGAAAATATAACAGAGAGTGTGAAAGAAATCCATGTTCAAACATTGGCAAGTGTGAAACATTCAAGAATTCTTGTGTGAACATCATATTGTCAGAGCAAAATTAAATTAAGCTGGTGGCTGGCAAGTATTCAGAATGAACACAGAATTGGAGCAAGCTGATGGAGCCTGCACTGACATTTTTGTAAGAAGCCAGACAGAGCATAATTGGGCAAAACCCAGGAAACCTGAGGGTTGGGTTCTTCAGTTAATTAATACTTAGGAACTTAACTGCTTTGTGTCCCAAGGGTTCCAAGGAGCTGCCAAAAGAAGAACTGGAATTTTCTTCCCTGCCATAACTCAATCACAGGCAGAGCAGGAATTAAATTTATTTCAAAATATTTATTGAGCATTCCTATGATATATGTCAAGCAAACTGTTGTTCAAGGCATTGCAGGAGATGGTCCCCCTCTTTCATACCATCTAGAGTCTACAGATGTGAATGCAACTTACTAGAATCAAGGCAACGTGAAGCAAATGCCCCATTGGAGATGGAAGCTAAATGTCAGGGAATGTGGGGTTCAGGGTGGTCAGAGATGCCTTTGTGGGGGTCAGGATGGAGTTAGGGAATACTTCACAGAAAAAAAAAAAGCAGACATTTGAGCTGAGTCTTGAAACATGTAGAGTTTGTAGAGGAGAAGAGGGATTTTTAAAAGTTAATTACTGAATTAATTTGGCTGTGGATCTTCGTTGCATGGTGAGAGGTCTTCTGTGGCAGTTCACAGATTCTCTAGTCATGGTGCATGAGCTTAGTTGGCTTATAGTGTGTGGGAATTTAGTTCCCTGATGGGGGATTGAACCCGTAACCCCTGCATTGCAAATGCAGATTCTTCCCCACTGTACCACCAGGGAAATCACTGAAGAGGGATGGTTTTACAGCGAGTTGACCCTGGTGGTCACAGGAACACTAGGATTCAAGCTGTGGCCCAGAGACCCCACTGGCCTCTCCCTTGCATCCTCCTCTATGGCCATGTTGGGGGGGAGAGGGTGGTCTTTGCTGATGTGCCTGCCTGGGATGCCTGAACACCGCTGGGAGGGCTGCAGCCCCAGTCTCCGTGGGGCCCCGACCTGCCCCCTCTGACAACCCAGCCATCCTCGGCTCCCCCCTGACCCAGCCCTTGGCACTCGCATGGGCCTCGTGGCTGATGATTGATCGGCAGATCCTGAGGTTCTGGATTCTCTTCTGGGACTTGCCAGCCCGTGGTTGTCATGCTCCCGGATGGCAGGGCTGGGAGCAGGTGGAGGGCTGGTCCCTCTGCTCCTCTTCCTTCCCTGAAGGCACAGGTGGTCACCATCACAGTGGCCACTAAGCCAAACGTGAGGAGCAAGACTGGACTCCGGTTCTCCTTATCCTTTCCCACACCTTGCGTCTTGGATGCTCAACCCTGCATCGCGGCTTCTCTCTCCTAGAGTTTTGCCAGCAGCATCCTCTAGCTCAGGGCTCTCTTCTCTCCACCACCGTGAGCATCCACAGGGAGCCCCACCCCCCGGAGCCTTCAGGCTGTGGCTCTTTAGCTCTTGGTTTCCTCTCCAGTGGGGGCAGCTCCACCTGGGCTGTGATGTTAAGGACTAGCTGAGGACAATGTGTTCAGCACAGTCAAGCCTCCCCACAATTGATTCCCACTGGCATCGGCTCTTCTCGTCACTGCTGGCACACCTGAGCACCTGCCTCTTCCTCTGGGTTCCCGGCCAGATGCTCCACGAGCCTGCACACCGTCTTGTCTCCAGTGCTGGTAATTGTTTGTCCCAGGTTTGGAGCTCAGGAGATGTTGCCTGATGAGGCTGCAGTTCTTCTGGGCCTTTGCCTGAGTAGTTCACAGTGGATTATCTTCCTTGGCATCTTAAATTATCCAAAGCAGTTTGAGAACATCACATTGCTTACTGGATGCTCGAATTTTTGCTCAGAAATGCTTTGACCTGGTGGGTCTCTTTGGGAAGAATGGACACCTTTATAACATTTATGGGCTTGTTTTTTTCTCTTTATGTCCTTCTGTAAATCATTCTGTTTTTTCATAGGGCTATACCTACATACTTTGTGCATTGCTGTTACTGTCAGTTAGATGAGTTTGCCATTGTCTTTCCTAATTCTGTTTGTATGTATATCCATCTATTCATGATAATACATAAACACATACAAGCTGTCAAATTTTTATTTAGTTTGATTTTCTGTTTTTGTTCATGTATGTATGTGTGTGCATGTGTACTGTTTTATTTTTACTTGGACAGTTACGTGTCAGAAAGAAATTTTCTTTCTTTCTACTTACTGTGCATCTGCTTTGCTTCATGTCGTCTCGTACTGGCTACAAAATATAAATATACACACATATATGTGTACAAACAAATATATATGGATTTTAAATATGGAGATGAGTTGTCTTTATGTATCTGTTACTTATTTGTTGCTTCTTTTAAAGTTTCTTTTTTGATGTGAACAGTTTTAAAGTCTTTATTGAATTTTTCATAAAAATGAAAATTGGCAACTTACCTCATGAACTTCACTGGAAAACAGTTTTTAAAAAATACTTAGCAAGGCAAGAATTTCTCCTTTTCCTTTCACTGGTTAGTTTTAGATACATAAGCGGTAACTAATCTGAATGATTAAGAAATCAGACATGAGGGCAGGACTCAAGTGTTATTCCTGTCTTTAAAAACTGAACATCCTTGTTGAACAAGTCTGATGTTTCTGATAAAATGGTGTTTCTTTACACTATCTTTTTTTTTTTTTTTTTGTAATTATTTGGCTTTGGCTGTGCTGGGTCTTTGTTGCTGCATTCGGTCTTTTCTCTAGTTGTGGCGAGAGGGGGCTTCTCTTCAGCTGCCGTGAGCAGTCGGCTCCCTGCGGCGGCCTCTCTTGCTGGGAGCCCAGGCTCTAGGGCACACAGGCTTCAGTGGTTGCAGTTCTCAGAGTCTAGAGGACAAGGTCAACATCTGCGGCCCTCAGGCCCAGCTACTCCGTGGCATGTGGAATCCTCTCGGGCGAAGGATCGAGCCAGTGTCTCCCGCACTGTTGGCAGATGGACTCTTCACCACTGAGCCAGTTAGAAAGCCCTACTTTATGTCTTTTGAGAGACGTTGAAGCCTGTTAAGTGACTGAATTTTCAACGAGGCCATTGGTCCTTTAATGAAAGCCACAGAACTGCTGACAAATTTCTAGGGGAAATTCCTGATCTTTAGTTTGCTTCTTTTATGAGAAAAAGAAGAGAGTCAAGCATTCGAGATGCTGGTTTTCTATTTCACCTGCCTTCCAGGGAGAAGTCAGGTAGAGTATTCTATAATACCGTCAAGGAAAAACTGCTCTCCATGAAAAGCAACTAGAGAAACAGCGTATTTTATTTCGATCTTTGTGACAAAGATTATGCGGCTGTTGGGACTTCCCTGGTGATCCAGAGGTTAAGAATCTGCTTTGCGATGTGGGGGACATGGGGTTGGATCCCTGGTTGGGGATCCCGCATGCTGTGAAAGAACTGAGCCCATGTACCGCAACTGGAGAGTGTGAGCAGCGCAACAAAGGTCCTGCGTGCCGCAACGAAGACCCGAGACAGCCAAGTAAATAAATAAATATTCTAGAAAAAGAGAAGAGAAAGCACCAGTGTCAAATTTTAAAGAATAGCCACAAGCATCTGGGAAAGACATTAAAAGACCCCCCAAAAAAAGGTGATGTGGTTGTGATTTTTCACAACTTTCTGGATCTTAAAAATGGTATTGCTGGAGCCGGCGCTGGAAGAGTTAAGCCACACACAGGTTCGCTTTCTACATCAGTCTGGTTGAGTGAGTTCCACACTGTTGTGAGGGGGTGACTGAGAGGCAAAGACTATGTCATCCTTTGCCAAAATTATTGGGTGTTTAAAACATCTTCCAAGATGCTTTCTGCTGTTTTATATGCCTGGTTAAGAACTCCGCTCCAAGAGAAACAAATTTGAAGATGATCCATGGAGTGAAACTCTACCCCATGCCTCTTCTCCCGCTTTAATGAGAAACATTATTCTGCATTCAGATGATACCCAAACATTTCGTATGTATGTGTCTTTGCCCTCACTGACCACGATGAAGAGAGAGCTCTCTCTTTAAGCCAGTGGTTCTCAAACTTGGGGCTGCTTCCGAATCAAAGAAGACCTTTGTTAAAACGCAGTTTGTTGAGTTCCACCCTCAGAGTTTCTGATTTAGTAGGTCTGGGGTGGGGCCTGAGAATTTGTGTTTCTAGCAAGTTCCCAGGAGAGGGGGATGGATCCTGGGACGTCCTTTGAGGACCTCTATTAGAAGCAAACCTGCGAGTTAAGTGAAAACGCTTTTCCGGTTTCTTCAGGATCTCAGTTTTCTCCGAAGCACACTTTCACAGGTACGTGAAAATTGGATCTGAAGTATGTGGTTGGAAAAGGAAGCCCAGAATATTGTAGGCTGATGGAGCAATTATGGAGAAGTTCCAAGTGAAACAGGATGATCAACTTCACAGAACACACACCTGAATGAATCTATTGAACACAGGGTTTGAGGCACCTCAGCTGTGAGGTAAGGTGTGTCAGAAACGAGACCTCAAATGACCTGCTGGGATGTCTCGCCTTCCAAATGTGGGCTTTGTTGGGGCACACGGCTCCGGGGACTCATGCCAGGGAATGAGTGCCTTCCTCAGGCTGAACCACCTCTGGCATTGGCTACAGAGCATGCCTGACAGGGACCAGAAGCCGTCCCTCAAGCGACCAAATCCCAGAGACACACACACGTTCCAAGTGGCCGTTTTCTTTGAGTTGCCTCTCTATGTCACCTCTGGTGGGATTGGAAGAGACAGCTGTGCTTGTAGCTATATGACCTGTGACCTGTTTTAAATCATGTTTATTGAATGACTGACAGGGCACATGTATTTTTAGAAGTACATTACTCACATTTTGAAGACTTTTTTTTTAAATGTGAAGACTATAGATTAGCTATTATCCACTATTTTTAGGTCAGTTGCACATAGAAGTGGGGCTTCCCAGGTGGCTCAGTGGTAAAGAACCCACCTGCCAATGCATCAGATGTGGGTTCCATCCCTGGGTCGGGAAGATCCCTGGAGAAGGAAATGGCAGCCCACTCCAGTATTCTTGTCTGGGAAATCCCCTAGACAGAGGAGCCTGGCAAGCTCCAGTCCATGGGGGTCACAAAAGAGTTGGACATGACTTAGCAACTGAACAGCAACAGCTAAGTATGCAGGATCATCACAGATAGACGCTCATGGTCTTTGCTAAGGTTAAGCCTGGCTAGAGAGAAGACCATGGTCCCCAGGCTGTGCCCAGGAAGACTTGCCGGGCTCAGCCACACCAGGCTGGGGATCAAGCTGGTTCATTGTGGAACCCAAAATCGGGGCAGAATTTCAGCTAGGCTCTCTTCAGTTGGAGGGATCATCTCATGAGGAATGGTTCTCAACTTCCTCCTCCAAATTGCGTCCTGAACAACAGGGCCATCCAGGCTCAGGATCCACATGGGGAGGAAATGAAAGCTTGTGCAAAATCAGGCGGTTGCCCGATTCCTCCTGTGGCTGAGGAACTGCAGTGAGGTCAGTCCCCAGCAGCTGTCCCCGGCGACCAGGAACTGCCGCCTCCCCATCTGAATACTGGAACCAAAGTCAAGCTGGTTTGTCTTTGACAGAGTGGCCTTTGAATTCTTAAAATATGTTCTGACTGGTGTCTAGCCAGTGGGAGATGTGATTACAGTAATTGATGGGCCTATGATAGAGACTGCCTTCTGAAAATGCAGTGTTGGGTATTTTGAAAGTGATTCCGTGAGCGCTTATTTATACATGGCTCCGGTTTTCTGTATGTGAAAGGCTTGTGGCTAATGTGTCAAACGAGGACAACCAAACCACCAAGGTCTTTTCCCTGGAAGATCACGGTAGAAGAATTTAGGACTAAGAAAATGAAAGCTCTTGGGACAATACCATCATTGTTGTAAGATAATCCTTTATATTTTCTTAAAAGCAATTTTTTTTTTTTTGGTTGAGGCTAGAAAGAGATAAAAGTAAGACCAGCATTTACACTGAATTCAGAATCTGTAGTCACATCTACCCATGGAACATCCAATTTTATTAACAGGTTAAAGCTGAGAGTTTTATTTGTTCTTAAAATTGTTATTTACTTTTGGCTCTGCTGGGTCTTTACTGCTGAGCAGTCTTTCTCGAGTTGTGGTGGGCGGGCTTCTCATTGCGTCGGCTTCTCTTGTGGAATTCAGGCTCTAGGGCACGTGGGCCCGGTAGTTTTGGCGCACTGGCTGAGACTCTCCCTGGCATATGAGATCATCCCTGACCAGCGATCGAACCTGTGTCCCCTGCATTGGCAAGGGGGTTCTTAACCACTGGACCACCAGGGAACTCCAAGTTGAGAGTTTTAGAATGGAATATCTATCTTAGCACTCTGAGAAAAAGTGACTTAAAAAATGTGTGAAAGAGCCGCAAATATAGAAAGAATGGCAAGTATGAACTACACTTAGTACTTCATTAAAATAACAATCTTTGTTCAAGGCTTTTTGGTATAGTTGTTTCTTCCATCTCGTTATTTAGAGATTGTTCTTGTATCCTTGATTTAATGGGTTTATTGTCTAAGTTTCTGTTATTTAAATTCCTGTCACAGACTCAGGAAGGAATAGTAAACAAACCCAAGGCAATATAGATGATGTTTTCAACTATTCAGTTTTGTCTGTAATCTGCCTTCAGTGGTGATAAGGTAAATTATTTCAGCTGCATGGGTTCTAAAATGCTTTAATGCCCCCCCACCTGTTTTTGCTTGTGATAACAATATGGTGTAAACCTAGGGAGAAAATTGACCCCCAAATGAAAGTCTTTTTCAACCTGGGTTCAGTGCTTACTTGTAAGGTTAATTTTATTTTAATATTTCAGATATTTTCAAAAATGCTCCTGGGAAGAACTTATTTATTTAGATCTAATGTATTGCTCAATGTAATGAGTGTGTGGTGGCAATGATAATCACAAAGTGCTAGAGCATCCCATAGTCTGGAGAGAATTAGAATGTTGTTATCGTCTTCTCCAGTTCTTCTAGAATGAGGTTGGAAGAGATCATTATCCTGTCTACAAATGAGAAACAGATATGGGTGTGAAGAGACCTGGCAACATTTAGCAAATGAAGGTCCAAGCAAAGATGGGCCTGATCTCTCATGCCTCTTATTATCCTGGACAAGACCATGAGGACCACCGAGACGTGCAGAAGAGGCACTTGGCCTTTCCCAGGTGTGCCAGTTTTGGAGCCCATAAATGTGTGTCGTTTGCTTCACACGCTTACTCTAAACTGGTTGGTGACATTGCTCCTACATGATTTGCATGGGTGCCAGTTGCAAGTGGGCAAGTTGAGTCAGAGACATGGCGGTGATTCTGTCAGAACAGGCAATCTCTGCTTTTCAGCTCTGTCAATCAGGCTTGTGTGGGTCACACCAGCAGCTTGCAATCGTGCCTCTCCACCCAGTGATGGCTCCTCACCGCTGCAACAGGGGAAGGTGATGCCACAGAAGGACAATGGTGACAGTGTTTGGAAGTAGATTATCTGACCTTTTCACATAAGAAAACCCTCATAAATACTTTACGATCTCATTCTCATGGACACATACATATACACATATGTGTGTGTGTGTGCTTACTTGCTTCAGTCACATATGACTCTTTACGATCCCATGGACTGTAGCCCACCAGCCTCCTCTGTCCATGGGATTCTCCAGGCAAGAATACTGGAGTGGGTTNAAGAAAACCCTCATAAATACTTTACGATCTCATTCTCATGGACACATACATATACACATATGTGTGTGTGTGTGCTTACTTGCTTCAGTCACATATGACTCTTTACGATCCCATGGACTGTAGCCCACCAGCCTCCTCTGTCCATGGGATTCTCCAGGCAAGAATACTGGAGTGGGTTGCCATGTCCTCTTCTAGGGGATCTTCCCAACTCAGGGATCGAACCCACGTCTCCTGAAGCTTCTGCATTGCAAGTGGATTCTTTACTGAGCAATCTGGGAAACAATACACATATGTGTGTGTGTGTGTATGTATGTGTGTGTGTATATATATATATGCACATATAGGGTTGGCTAAAAAGTTTGGATTTTTCCATGTCACAGAAAAACCTGAATGAACTTTTGGCTAACCCAATATATATTTCACTTTAGTTTTTAGAAAACCAAAATGCATATTTAGAACATGTGACAATATCACAAATGCAAATGGAAATATCTAGAATAAAAACTAAAATAATAAATTATATAACAAAAGCTGCTAGATATAAAAAGAAAACGCCTATCAAAAGGAGAATGGATAAGTAAATTGTGGTATTTTCACGTAGGGGAATACTGTGCAGCAATACAAGGGATAAACTACTGGTCCACGCAGCAGCATGGATGAAGCTAACATATGTTGAATGAAAAAAACCTCCTGTAAAAGTATATGGCACGAATTCTATACATCTAAGCTTCAGTAACAGTCAAGATGAATAAATAATGATAGAAAAGGGCCACAGAGGGGAAGGCATGTTGTTAAAGATTGGAAAGGTCATGAAGAAACCTTAAGGAGTGCTGAAAATATTATATTAGGTCTCTTTTTTTCTTAAATTGGAGGACAATTGTTTTACAATGTTGTGTTGGTTTCTTAACATTTTAAATTTATGTTTCAGTTCTTACTGAACTGAAATGTCAGAACCTGGTGGCATCTCTTTCACATCAATGATGGAACCTCCAGGCTCTCAAATAGGAGCCTGGTTGTTCAGATGGTAAAAGAATCTGCCTGCAATGCAGGAGACCTGGGTTCCATCCCTGGGTTGGGAAGATTCCTCTGGAGAAGGGAATGGCAACCCTTTACTCTGGTATTCTTGCCTGGAGAATTCCATTACAGAGGAGCCTGGTGGGCTACAGTCCGTGGGGTCTCAGAGTCAGACACGACTGAGCGACTGACACTTCACCGTCTCTTACAGACTGGATTGATTGCCCTGTCTCTTTCGTCTGTGTGTTCTTCCATTTCCCACCGTCAACAACATCCCACCCAACATGCCACTCCAAGAAACCATTGCATTGCCATGTGAAGAGGCCAGGCTCACAGACTCCATATTGTAAACGGGAGATTTGTGGGTAAGCTGGCAGAGAGCATGCCAGCCAACACGAGTCTGGGGAACCGCCAGGTGCGAAGGCCCTCATGTGGCGGAGCTGGGAGGACTGGGGCTGAGTGTACCACGGTCGTCACTCCTGTCCGTTTGCTGGGGCTGCTGTGACAGAGTGCCACAGGCCGAGTGACTCGAGTGACAGAGATTTACCATCTCTGTTCTGGAGGCCAGAAGTCTGAGATCAAGGTGTCGGCAGGGCTGGTTTCTCCGGAGGGCGGGGAGGGACAGCCTGTTCTCGGCCTCTCTCCCGGCTTCTGGTGTTTCCTGGCAGTCCTTGGTGTTTTTTGGCTTGCAGCTCTCTGCCTTCATCTTCACATGATGTTCTTCCTGTGTGCCTGTCTGTCTCCACACTCCCCCCTTTTGCAAGAACACCAGTCATAGTTCACTGGGGCCTACCCGAATGACTCCGTATCAGCTGGGTTACCTTCTGTAAAGACCTGATCTCTGAGTAGGGCCCCTTCTGGGGTACTGGGGCTTGAGGCCCAACCTTTTTCTTTCTTTTTTGGAGGCCCCATTCACTCCGCAGGGCTACGACTCAGGAGCGTGATGACTCGCCTCTGTCGTGTGTGCTCACTTATTGTTTGGCTTTTCTCCTCTCCTGGATTAGCACACTCTGAGGGTGTGCAAGGTGCTCACGGTTCCTTTTCCATCTTTCCAGCCTCTCATGTGTGTGTGCTAAATCGCTGTCGTGTCTGACTGTTTGTGACCCTTTGGCCTGTACCCGACCAGGCTCCTCTGTCCATGAGGATTCTCCAGGCGAGAATACTGGAGTGGGTTGCCATACCCTCCTCCGGGGGATCTTTGCAACCCAGGGATCGAACCCTTGTCTCAGGCATCTCCTGCACTGTGAGGTGGGTTCTTTAGCAGTAGGGCCACCTGGGAAGCCCTCAGCCACCCCCATACAGGGTTAGTTTTCAGCTGATTGAGGAGCTTGGGGAAAGCTGCCCCAAGACGCAATGCTTAAGGAGGTCACCTTTACTGCAGGGAAGTGTTCTTCATGCCAGTCTCCAGCGGGTTTTAGGAAGAGACCTAGTATGAATTCCAAGTATTTGAGAAGGGGCTAGGCAAATGGACTTTTTTTTTTTAAAGAATAATAAATATAGGCTTTGTTTCCTCTTTGGAACACTCTGATCAAAACAAACGGATTAGGCCAAGCACATGGTCACAATAACAGGTGGTCGGGAGGTCCCCTGTGGCATGTGGCCTGCAGAGCCTGGCCTCCTTCAGGCCTGGGAGGGAGGCAGCGCTGCGGTTGGGCCCCTGGAGGAGGCGGGCGCACACAGGGGAGCCAGCGGTGCGTGTCTGCAGCTGGGCTGGCCTGCTCTGGACTCCCTGAGTGACTAAGGGGGAAGCACAGACAAAGCGGGAGCATGTAGGGCTGACAGCTGTTAAGGAAAGGAAGCTGGGTTTGTTAAGCCTTTCTCCCTGGCCCTGGTCACCGGCATGCTTTGTGAAGCACGCTGCTTTCCTCCAGGGTTTCCCAGGTGGCTCAGATGGAAAAGAATACGCCCGCAATGCAGCAGACCTGGGTTCGACCCCTGGTTGGGAAGATCCCTGGAGAAGGGAACACACCAGTGCTCTTGCCTGGAGAATCCCATGGACAGAGGAGCCTGGGGGCTAGAGTCCACGGGGTCACAGAGTCGGACACGACTGAGCACACAGCATGCCCGCCTGCCGCTTGCCTCCAGGTCTGAATGGACCCACACTCTCAGTGATGGTGGATCCATCAAGGGTGGATCCACCCTTGATGGGGCACAAGCGACCTGGGTTCGGGTCCTAGGGCCACCCTCAATGTAGCTCTGTGACCCTGGGCAAGTCGGTCCAGCGTAGGGAGTCAATGAGTTTCTGTCTGCTCAGCCCTGCTTCCTCCCAGTGGTTAGGAACCCAAACCAAACAACGTAGAGGAAAGTGATGCTCAGAGGATAAGGTGATCTGTACAACATTACCCCTGTCACTGCTATGATTTCCAGATGTGTGTTTCATCCAAGTTAGTGAAATATAAGGAAAACTTTGCGTCAGAAAACAGATGGGAAGAGGCTGAAGAAGGGGAGAGGGCATCGGCAAGATGAAGAAGGGAGATCTGTCCTCAGCAGGGTCTCAGCTTGTGTTTCCTCCAAGTAGACCCAGAAACCGCCCCACGAGGCAAGCGGCTGTGGTGTGTTCACGTGGCTGAGAGAGGGTTTTGAACCATTATTTCTGGAGCTCACTTTCTTATAAAGCTCTGGGAAAGCAGGTTGGCTTTAGGGTAGGCTGAACCCACTGAGTCTTCTCCCTTTGTCTGGGATTCTCTTGGCTTCGCTCCTTGTCTTTAGCTGGCATCGTCCGGGGGTCAGAGGTACCACGTCTTCCTCAGTTCACCACGTCCCAGTGACCACCAGCTGCACCAGAGGAGGAAGCTTCCTTTCCAGGCCCAGCCACAGACCTCTCCACATGACTTTTTATTTCTAATTTGTTCTTATTTGTTCAGTTGCTGTGTCATGTCCAGCTCTTTTGCAACACCACAGACTCTAAGCCTCCAGGCTTCTCTGTCCGTGGGATTCTCCAGGCAAGAATACTGGAGTGGGTTGCCATTTCCTCCTCCAGGAGATCTTCNCTTTTTATTTCTAATTTGTTCTTATTTGTTCAGTTGCTGTGTCATGTCCAGCTCTTTTGCAACACCACAGACTCTAAGCCTCCAGGCTTCTCTGTCCGTGGGATTCTCCAGGCAAGAATACTGGAGTGGGTTGCCATTTCCTCCTCCAGGAGATCTTCCCAACCCAGGGATCAAACCTGGGGCTCCTGCATTGCAGGCAGATCCTTTACTGCCTGAGCCACCAGGGAAACCTATAACTGCCCTACACCTTCTATGATGAGGCCCTCGGCCCTGTTTAAATCACCAAGACTCCTTCTATCCAGAGATGATACCCGAGCTGGGCCTGGCTGGCCCCAAGTGGGGAGACTGGTCCTTTTCCCTAAAGTGGTTTAAACAGAAGAGTCAAGATCCTGCCCAGGGTCACCACGATGGGATAGCATGCTGAGAGGTGGCTTCCGCACCTCTTCGAAGGCCCCAGGGTCTCTGTCACTTGAACTTACTCAGCTCCAAGTCTTTATTTTCATATACTCCTGGCCTAAATGCAAGAGACACTTGAGTTTTGTTGAGTTTAGAATCCTACTTGGTCTGAATGAACAGAATTGTCCTTCTGTTGTTGTTTAGTCGCTAAGTTGGGTTCAGCTCTTTGTGACCCCGTGGACGGCAGCACGCCAGGCGTCCCGTCCCTCACCGTCTCCCGTAGTTCACCCAAATTCTTGTCCACTGAATTGGTGATGACATCCAACCATCTCTTCCTCTGCTGCCCTCTTCTCCTTTTGCCTTCAATCTTTCCCAGCATCAGGGTCTTTTCCAATAGCATCGGGGACCATTCACATCAGGCGGCCAAAGCACTGGAAGATTTAGCTTCAGTGTCAGTCCTTCCAGTGAGTATTCAGGGTTGATTTCCCTAAAGATTGACTGGGTTGATCTCCTTGCGGTCTAAGGGACTCTCAAAAATACTTGCTCTTTTGAATAGCAAGTAAATGTAGGAGGTCCCTTTTGAAATAGGGTCTTCTCTAGACTCCAGTTTTTATATGATAGAGCTAAACTAGACATCTAAAATCCACAATTTCAACACATAGAAAGAGGTTGTATTGCTTGATTGATGAAAATACCGTGACCAGAGGCACAGGGGAACCTAACTGTATTTTCCCTGGGGAAATTGTTCATTATTCACTAATTCAGTGTTTGTGGTCACTTTGTAGTGCATAACTACTGTGGATATTGAGAATCAACTATGTGTGTGTGCACATTTTTGTGTATTCACCAGTTAACACAATATTTCTTTGTATAAAATTTATTTAGAGGGAAAAAAATTCCCTGGTGGCTCAGTGGTGAAGAATCTGCTTGCCAATGCAGGAGACCTGGGTTTGATTCCTGGATGAGAAAGATCTCCTGGAGAAGGAAATGGCAGCCTACTCCAGTATTCTTGCCTGGAAAATCCCCTGGACAGAGGAGCCTGGAGGGCTATAGTCCACAGGGTCACAAAAGAGTTGGACATGACTTAGTGACTAAAAGCAACGATAGTTGCAGCAGGCCCCTTCACCTAGGTCAAAACTGATACGGATATTTTTCAAGTCTCTTTTCTGTACCAAGCAAGCTTCTGCATGTTGACCTTTGAGGCAGATATTACCATTTTGGTAACACAAGATACAAATGACTGAATAATTACGTAAACTCTGGGCAGCTGCATTTCCTAACACACGTGGGCCTCGTCTCAAGGGGCCAGCACAGTACTTTCAGTGCAACAGTTCTGAGAAGTTTTATACAAATAGCACTCTCTTTGAAGAATTTCTCTTGTTTAATGGGAGCTAAGGGATATCATTAACTCGAACACTTGATTTGGAATCAGACATTAGAGATTTTAGAAATTGAGGGATTTGAAATATCAAACTACCTCCTAGGATTTAGACCCGAACAAGAAAAAGCTTCAAAATAAAACAACATAAAAATCATTAAATTATTATCATCCAAATTTAGAAACATGTAATGAATATTCATTTTTCTTTTTTCTTATCTGGTGGCTATGTAATCCCAGTCAGGGATTTTCTCCTGAATATGAGAGAATAGAAAAACAAGTGTCTAGGAATGAAGTCACCTTGTGACCTTTTCCCCAGATGCCCCGCGCAGTGTTTGGGGACTTCTGTTAAACTGACGAGAACCATTCACATTGAGGACAGCATGAGAATGAAGCATGAAGTTATGGGGGGAAAAGAGAGGAGAGAAAAAGAGACCCTTTTTAGTGTGAGATTCAGTCTTTAGAGAATGGCTATGCCTCCCCCCTGACCCAAATTTTAACTTTTTACTTTGTACTGGGATATGGCCAATTAACAATGTAGTAATTTCAGGTGGACAGCGAAGGGACTCAGCCGTATGTATACATGTTTCCACTCTCCCCCAAACCCCCCTCCCACCTAGGCTGGTACATAATATTGAGCAGACTTCCATGTGCTATACAGTAGGTTTTTGTTGGTTATCCATTTAAGATATAATAGTGTGGCACCCCACTCCAGTCCTCTTGCCTGGAGAATCCCAGGGATGGGGGAGCCTGGTGGGCTGCTGTCTATGGGGTCGCACAGAGTCGNCAGACTTCCATGTGCTATACAGTAGGTTTTTGTTGGTTATCCATTTAAGATATAATAGTGTGGCACCCCACTCCAGTCCTCTTGCCTGGAGAATCCCAGGGATGGGGGAGCCTGGTGGGCTGCTGTCTATGGGGTCGCACAGAGTCGGACACGACTGAAGCGACTCAGCAGCGGCAGCGGCAGTGTGTATGTGGCCTTCCCAAAGTCCCTTAACTGTCTCTTCCCCCGGCAGCCTTAAGTTTGTTTTCTGTGTCTCTTTCTGTTTTGTATATAAATTCATTTGTATCATTTCTTCTTAGATTCCACATATAAAGGGTGTCATATGCTATCTCTCCTTCTCTGTCTGGCTTCACTCAGTATGACGCTCTCTAGTTGCATCTGCGTTGCTGCAAATGGCACTATTTCATTTTTTTAATGGCTGAGTAGTACTCCACTGTAGACATACACCAGATCTTCTTTATCCATTCCTCTGTCTTTGAATTGTTAGTGTGTTGTGCAGGCTAAGTCACTTCACTCATGTGACCCCAAGGACTGTAGCCTGCCAGGCTCCTCTGTCCATGGGATTCTTTGGGCAAGTATACTGGAGTGGGTTGCCATGTCCTCCTCCAGAGAATCTTCTCAACCCAGGAATTGAACCCAGGTCTCCCCATTACAGGTGGATTCTTTACCATCTGAGCCACCGGGGAAGCCCTGACCCATAGTTACTTATGCCTAATGATGGTTGATCTTTTTATATTAGAGTTGATGTATGACTTGTATCTTACCTCTACCTGTGGTTATTCAGAATCTTCATCTTTGTTTCATCAAATGATGACTGCTGCTGCTGCTGCTGCTAAGTTGCTTCAGTCGTGTCCAACTCTGTGCGACCCCCTAGACGGCAGCCCACCAGGCGCCATCGACCCTGGGATTCTCCAGGCAAGAACACTGGAGTGGGCTGCCATTTCCTTCTCCAGTGCACGAGAGTGAAAAGGGAAAGTGAAGTCACTCAGGCATGTCCGACTCCTAACGACCCCATGGACTGCAGCCCACCAGGCTCCCCCATCCCTGGGATTCTCCAGGCGAGAACACTGGAGTGGGTTGCCATTTCCTTCTCCAGTGCATGAAAGTGAAAAGTGAACGTGAAGTCGCTCAGTCGTGTCCGACTCTGTGCGACCCCATGGACTGCAGCCCACCAGGCTCCTCCATCCATGGGATTTGCCAGGCAAGAGGACTGGAGTGGGGTGCCACTGCCTTCTCCGCAAATGATGACTAGTCTTCGTCATTTTCTGTAACTCTAACCATTTCTGTTCCCATTTTCAGCCACACTAGTCGGCACAAAACCAGAAGTCAGAATATCCAGTTTAGCACTTCTGTTCTCCGTGAAGCATCCGTGCAGTGCCCCTGACAGCCGTGACAAAAGGGAACCTCCAAGGCTCCTTTTTCTTGCTGTAGGGAGAGCCCTGTCCTGCCCTGAAGATGACAGGCAGATGTTTGCCAGTTACTCACAAACCCTTTCTGCTACGAGGTTCTCATCTTCATCCTGTTCTCTTTTCTATGGTTCTTTTCTCCTTCCCACTGTTAACTGGTCCTCTGGCTGCATCAGTTGGAGTTATATATGCCCCTTTTGTTAAAAAAAAAAAAAAGCCTCTCCACTGGGGCTTGCGGTTTGAGGATTTCTTTCTTATGGTGGTATGTGTTACCCGGACAGATTCTCACTCCTGGGGTTCGTGAGCCAAGTGGAGGTGCTGATGGGCCAGCATTTGGCACACATCCTCCTCTAACTCATTTATAACATGTCCTGATTCCGTTTGTCTGTCCTTAGCAGAGTCAGCAGAGAGTTGGTTGGGTTAATCCTGCATGCATGCGTGCTAAGTTGAGTGTCTCTTTGTGCTCCTCTGTCCATGGGATTCTCCAGGCAAGAATACTGGAGTGGGTTGCCATGCCCTCCTCCAGGAGATCTTTCCAACCCAGGGATTGAACCTGCGTCTCTTTTGTGTCCTGCATTGGCAGGTGTGTTCTTTACCACTAGCGCCACCTGGGAAGCCAGAGTTAATCCTGCTCTGTGGCCTACTAGCAAGTGGCCAGANCTCTTTGTGCTCCTCTGTCCATGGGATTCTCCAGGCAAGAATACTGGAGTGGGTTGCCATGCCCTCCTCCAGGAGATCTTTCCAACCCAGGGATTGAACCTGCGTCTCTTTTGTGTCCTGCATTGGCAGGTGTGTTCTTTACCACTAGCGCCACCTGGGAAGCCAGAGTTAATCCTGCTCTGTGGCCTACTAGCAAGTGGCCAGACCTGATCCTGTTACTCTCAGGAAGTGGCCGTGCTGGGTGATGAGACGCCTGGCAGGTCTCACTGACCTGTCTTGTCCAGTCATCCAGTTCAGGATATCTTTTCAGCCTGGCCAGTTGCTCCAGGGTGATGACAATTCAGATACAGTTCTTGTTCACAAATTCTTTAAACTGAAGTAAATTCTAGACTTACTGCTAGAAGTGAGAGTGCATTCATGATCTCACTGAACCTGAGAAGATCCTGAACACGTGGTGAGGAGTCAATAATCCCTCGCTCGTACTTGTGATGTGTTTGGTCCTGTCTTTAAGCAGACTCTTCGAGATCAACTTTGGGTCTTCCTAACTGAGAGAAGACTCTACACATGGACATCACCAGATGGTCAAGACCAAAATCAGATTGATTATATTCTTTGCATTGGAATGCTAAAGTAGGAAGTCAAGAAACACCTGGAGTAACAGGCAAATTTGGCCTTGGAATGCGGAATGAAGCAGGGCAAAGACTAATAGAGTTTTGCCAAGAAAATGCACTGGTCATAGCAAACACCCTCTTCCAGCAACACAAGAGAAGACTCTACACATGGACATCACCAGATGGTCAACACCGAAATCAGATTGATTATATTCTTTGCAGCCAAAGATGGAGAAGCTCTATACAGTCAACAAAAACAAGACCAGGAGCTGACTGTGGCTCAGATCGTGAACTCCTTATTTCCAAATTCAGACTTAAATTGAAGAAAGTAGGGAAAACCGCTAGACCATTCAGGTATGACCTAAATCAAATCCCTTATGATTATACAGTGGAAGATATGAATAGCTTCTGTTAAAGTTGAGGAAAGAGATAAAATGTTTGTTCCACTCCAATATAATACAAATTAATTATTTATTTTAGAATTTCTCATCACAGAGCTGGTCTTAACTAATCACACCATTGCACCCTTAAAGTTTTACTCTTTTTTTGATAGCCCACCCTTGTTAAATTTCTAGAAATTTCCTTCTTGGCATTACCAAATCATTTATAAATTGAGGAGCATTTCAGTTACATTGCATCTGGACAGATATTAAAATAAAATTGCATCCTTTAATTTATTTAACAAATATGTATTGTGCCTCCTGCACGTGCTAGTCCTTGCTTTGTTCCTAAAAATTCAATAGTCTACCAGATAGATGTGGAGCAAGGAAGACAGAATTAAAGAAATAATCATAAATGTCCAGTTAGCCATTAAGATTGAACACAACCAAGAGTCTCTGCTTCTTTCTGAAAATCACTGACATGACAGTAAAATGCATGAAGTCACAAAGACAAAGAGAACAGGTAAAGTATAGGTCAACAAAACTGAAAAAAAAAAAAAAAGTAGATGGCTTAGGTCTCAGCCTTCTTTCTGCCGAGTGCCTGGGTAGAAAGGGAAGATGCCAGGGGCAGTATGAGGAGGTCACTAAGGGAACACGTGTACACCATGGCGGATTCATGTGGATGTATGGCAAAAGCAATACAATACTGTAAAGTAATTAGCTTCCAATTAAAATAAATAAATCTATATTTTTTTTTAAAAGAGATAAACTAATCAGTATTTCAGAGTTCCACAAAAATCTTAGAAGACGAATCAGCTGTCTCTGAGACCATATACATAAGTTGAGGTTGAAACAATTGGATTGTTAAAGTGAATGAAGAATATTTAGGTTCCTTTCTCCTCTCCCCTGGCCAAATGGATTATTCTCTGGAGGTCATGAACCCAAGAAGCTCTCCTGGGAAGCAACAGGAGTAAGTAAGAGAATCAACGAAATTGAAATTGTGTATTCTTAGAGGAAGATAGCGTTTTTCCCCTCAACTCTCAGAACACTGTTGCCTATCTCATATACCTCTCCTCCTGTCCGCAAGGCAGGAGATTGGAAGATCCCTCTAAAGAATCTGATAACTCCATGAGAAAATGCTTATCAATACTGATAGTTGGTGTTGCCGAAGAAATGGCCTGCTATGTCTAGTCACTCACAGGGAGTCCCATTAGTCTGCAAGATCCACCAGTGCACATAGAAATTCCAACTTACCTTTTAGTGTCTCACTTCTAAATATAAACAAATGACTAAAAAACATAATTCATAAGTAGAGGGAATCTGACTTACAAGACCAAACCAAAATAAAGAAATAAGAAAATGAAAGAAAACAAAGGCCACATTACCATATTAAGGAGCAGAAGAAAACTGCAAGCAACTATAATAAATCTCCTTCAAGAGATAAGAGATGTGGCCTTCATGAAACAAGAATAGAATGCNGTCTCACTTCTAAATATAAACAAATGACTAAAAAACATAATTCATAAGTAGAGGGAATCTGACTTACAAGACCAAACCAAAATAAAGAAATAAGAAAATGAAAGAAAACAAAGGCCACATTACCATATTAAGGAGCAGAAGAAAACTGCAAGCAACTATAATAAATCTCCTTCAAGAGGTAAGAGATGTGGCCTTCATGAAACAAGAATGGAATGCTACTTTCATATACACCCATGACGGATTCATGTCAATGTATGCCAAAACCAATACAGTACTGTAAAGTAAAATAAAGTAAAAATAAAAATTAAAAAAATAAATAAATAAAATTTAAAAAAAATAAAAAGTGGGACAACATTAAGGGAACAATAAAGAGCCCTTAAAAATAAAAAATATAACAATTTATCAAGTTAGGGAGATAAAGTAAATCACCTGTGAAGTAAAATAAAATTTAAAAATAAAATGAAAGTCACAAGACAAGGACAATATTAGGAAAAAAATTGTAATAAATGGATCATTTCAGAAGATACAGATATTTAATAGGAATTCCAGAATAAAATAACCTAGAAATAAGAGGAAATTATAATAAAAGGTCCTAGGAATTTTCTCAGAATTGAAGTATACAAGTTTTCAGGTTGAAAGAGTTCAGACAGTTCTCAGTCCAATGAGTAAAAACTGATGCACACCAAGCTACCTTATTATCAAATTTTAGAACACCTGGAGTAAAGAGACGTTCCTCAGAAGAAAGAATATGAGCAGGAAAAAGAGAAGAAACAAAGAAAACAAGACATGTCCCAATAGTGAAGAATCAGAATGGCCTGATAATTCTCAAAATAGTAATGGAGATACACCTTCAAATTTCTTTTCAAGAAGTATTTACAACACATAAGTATATACCCAAACGAGTGTGAGGGTAGAATAAAAACAAATTTAGATAGTCACAGCTTCAACAATTTACATTCTCAGGAGAGTTCCGGAGAATAATTTCAGCAAAACAAAGGTATACCCAAGAAAAAGGAAAGCAAGTAATCTAAGGTACATAGAATTCAACACCAGAGAAAGGCAAATCCGAGGGCAAGGGTGAAGAAGAAGATTCAAGATAACAATTGATGCCCCAGGCATGAAGAACGGGAAGTTTAGATTGGGGTAGAGGAATAGAGGGCACCAAGACAGATGTCCCCAAGGGACAGGGGGCGTGGAATAGAACTGAACGATGATCAAATACGCTTTATCATCCTGAGAGGCACTTGACATAAAGTCGGAGGATTAAGTAACAATAAGTACAAGAAAACTAAACAATCGAAAATTTTAAAAATAGAAGGAAATTACTAGCCGCCGGGGGAAACTGTTATTTAAGAAAGAAAAGAAATGTAACCAAACTATACTGTGTGGCTCAGCAGTAAAGATTATTATGAGAAGGGTGCGTTTAATGATAATTTAAACAATGACTACTTATTCTCTAAGCTGGCTAATGAGAGAATGGATAGTGGGGAATATGGAGGAGTATAGGAGGTTTAAATCTTTATCCTTTATAAGAGAAAGTCAGCAAACAATGACTATAACTTTAAAATCCATGCAATTGCAATATAAACTCTAAGAGAGGCCTAGGACGGGCACTGCTGTTTCCACTGTAAATATTGTAGTACTATTTGTCTTTTTAAACCAGGTATGCATATTGTTTGAATAAAAATTTAAATTGTGTAAATGCTAAGATAATTATCATATAAGTAAGAAGCAGTATTAGGAGTCATGAGAGGTTACTTCACCTTAAGTGGACCAAAAGTGAGAGTGAAATCGAAAGTGAAATTGCTCAGGCATGTCCGACTCTTTGCAACCCCATGGACTGTAGCCTATCAGGCTCCTCCTTCCATGGGATGTTCCAGGCAAGAGTGCTGGAGTGGATTGTCCTTTCCTTCTCCAGGGGATCTTCCCAACCCAGGAATCGAACCCAGGTCTCCCACACTGCAGGCAGACGCTTTACCGTCCAAGTGAACAGAAGTAATATGTAAATTATTTTTCTCTATTTCAGCCTGTGACAGGAACGATCGTGTGAAAGAGATTTGGGGGTGCATGTCTGTGGGAACAACATTCCCAAGGGAGTGAGGGGAGCAGGATTAGACAAAGGAAGGAGTTAAGTTGAAAGCAGTTGCCACAAATGCCTCCCAGGAGCCCCAGTGCTGGGATGGTCTCTCAGAGTTGCCCCAAAGGAAGCCAAGGGCCCAGGTGTTTGACTCCACTGACCAGTCACTGGATCAAGATCAAACCTCAGAGGGGAGGTGCAACCTTGGATGTCACATTAAATGAGGCAGCTTCCTCTGAAGGCAGGAAATTCCTAGAGAAGGATTCAGATCACAGCTATCGGCCAGTACTGCCAGCAGCTGAAAACGAGTGTGTCAGTCCCAGTGGGGGGATTTAAGTGGCACACTCGAGCATACACTAAAATCCTTCTTTTATTAACAGTTCAAGTTACAGAGTTTTATATGTCAAAATTGGGGAAACTTAAAGCTTTTTTCATATTTTTTTAAAGACGCAAAAATTAGAAACAATGTTTTTGAGATGGAAGGTAACTTTCAGAGCTAGAACACCGTGATGCAGTTTCTCCATAGTGTTACTAAAGCATACTAGAAACAGTATTTTTGTAGGCTAATCAAAAAATGGAATGCAATTTCTCTTGGAAATGCATTCAGAGTTCCCCCTTTGAATGCATGGGCACGTCTCTTGTAGAGTAACTATTTGCAGCTGATGTGGAGACTCCACTTCGCCTGATGCATATCGTATTGGAACCGCTGCTCCAAAGGTCAGCAAACAGGAATGTGGAAAGGCAGGGGGCACAGAGGAGGGAGACAAGAGGACTGCCAGGCATCAACAGTATAGGGATTTTCCCTTCTCTTAACTGTCTCTCTTGGTCCAACTAAACCACTGTAAATGCTTTGACTACCTACCATGACTTGGCTGAGGTGTGAGGTGGGGTGAGAAGACAGTGTCACGAAGGCAGCTTTTGTTGTGTGTTCTGCAATATTGAAGTAGAAGAGCATGGAAAAAGAGATGCTCTATAGTTAACAGAGAGGGAATTCTAGCCAGTGAATCTGCTGTCTGTGAGAGACTCTTGTTTCATTTTAGCATGTATTTACTGAGTGCCTCGTATGTGCCTGGCATTGTGGGGGCATCAAGAAAGAACACAAGGCTAAATGCACAAGATCCAAATACTTGAGCAAGCAATGAAATGTCAGGGATTGCCTGTTGTGAGAAAACTGAACTCGATCTAACCTCACTGAGGAATGTTGAAAAAGTTGACTAATCAAATACATTAGAAATACTGTCAGGGGTAACCTTAGGAAGTACGGATAAAGAATTATGAAGAATAAAACCTCAGAGTACACTTAATGTAGCTACTGGTGCAAATTGAATATCTGTGATCATTCACTGACGTTAAGATGGTATGTAACTGCAGCTTTAATTCCATATGCTAAGCTGCTAAGGCACTTCAGTCATGTCCGACTCTGTGCGACCCCAGAAATGGCAGCCCACCAGGCTCCCCCATCCCTGGGATTCTCCAGGCAAGAACACTGAAGTGGGTTGCAATTTCCTTCTCCAATGCAAGAAAGTAAAATGAAGTTGCTCAGTCATGTCCAACTCCTAGCGACTCCATGGACTGCAGCCTACCAGGCTCCTCCGTCCATGGGATTTTCCAGGCAAGAGTACTGGAGTGGGTTGCCATTGCCATCTCCATTAATTCCATATAAATAGAGCTAAAAATATATTGTAATATCATAGCTACTTGCTGGCTACCTGCATGCATTCAGGGTATTTCCTTTGCTTAACCATAAAATCAGTTAATTATAAATTTATGAATTGGCATGACCCTTTGGGTCTCAATTTCTTTTTTTCTGCCAACACTATATATGTGTATAGGCATAACTGAACAATAAGAAAAATATATATGCACACCATCATTCAAAAAGAGCAAGACCTTGTCATGAATATTTAACTAGAAACCTCATTCTGTAACCTTTACAACTCCTTCAAGCATTATGATTCCACGGGGGATTCAATTTTTAGCAAAATGCTCTTTACAATGTTTTTAAAAAAAAAAAAAACAAAGCATGATTTTGAATCAATTTAAAATCAAATGGCATTTGAAAATATTCACCCAATAAACCATATCACTTCATCCAGAGTATGTCTTTCAACCAATCAGCTGTAAATGTAAACACACTTAACATGTATTTTATGTTTAAAGGTCCAAAATACTCAGCATACCATACTTCAGAGCAGTTCTAGAGTAAACAAATATTTCATATAGAAGTCAGATTTTTTCTTCCAAAGTCATAGTTTTGTCTGTTTGCATAATCTGTTACCAATATTTTGCCCTAGTCACATTTTATCCCATTCCTAGACAGTTGTGTGATGGGTTTATCATTGTTACTTTATTTTGGTCACAAACCATGAGTAATTCATTTTTCAATTGATTTATGCTATTTATAAAGTGCCACATCAACTATTACTGAAGTTCAGCTTTTGAATTCTGACAGCGCTAGTAAATAAAACACTATCTGCAATAAAGAAATTGCTGAGGGCTGTTTGGAAGAATTCTCTTTTGACCTAATTGTCCAAATGCAGCTGGCAATCATTTCACACAAACTCAGATTATAAGAAACTGCTCTTTCCCTGAAGACAAGTTACTTGTCTGATATTTCAGTATGCAAATAGCACATAATTGTGTTTGTATTTCTGATCATGTACTATTCAAAGCCTTCTGAAAATACCATGCTCTAAAACACAATGTCCTCGAAAAATGCTGAAAAAAAATACATGTGTAACTGTGCAATCACATATAAAATCATATTCCTGTAAAGTAGGAAAATACATAACCATGTTGGCACCAAAGGAATGTTGTGCTCTCTGTTATATCAAGAGGAGGCTTGTGTGCTATTACCTAGGAAGAGGCAGGTCGTCTAGCAACTCCCTTGAACAACTGGCAGCTTCGTTTACATTCTGCAGAGCAGCTGCCTCCTCCTATTTTAACTGGCATTGCATCACAAAACATAACAGTCACTTGTGTAATTTGTAACACTGACAGGATTTGACCTTATTCCCGCACTACTCTGCAATATTTAAGAAGGTCATCTAGTTACTTGCTCACACTGAATACTATATAGAGGTCCATTCAATTCAAGTATTTACCTTTACCAATATCTAGCATTGTTAACAATCCTTTAATTTTTCTAAGTATCGTTAATGCCAGAGTATTTCAGCTTTTTTAGGTCTTGTTGCAGATAACTTGGAATTCTCTAATTTGGAACTTGGAATTCAAAGACATTCAAAATATTCACTGAGAATGAACAAAGCACACATTATGTATTAAAAAACTGTCTACTGTTTACTTTAGAGGCAACTGCAACGCAATAAGCTTCAAAAACTAAACGGTATTGTTTTGGTATTGATTGATTGATTAATCACCCTCTCCTCATAAGAATGCAGTAAAACCCTTAGCCACTTGGAAAACACCTAGATCTATGTCAGGCCATATGGGTATCTTTTTTCATCGCCTGCTGAGCATCCTCACTGAATCCCATGCCTGTCTATTTTAACAAGAGCAACCCTCTGTCATCGTATTTCTGATAGCAAATGAAGAAGTTATCTAATTCTGTCTATATCTGCTCCAAGTCTACTCTTTCAGCACAGATTCTTTATCAGTGTTCAGAAAAGACCAGAACGTGGTGATTTGTCTAAAGTTCTTGTCATAAGGAAAGCTCTGCCCTTCTAAAAAAAAAAAAAAAAAAAAATCACACACTCCTCCTTTGTTTCATGTTAAGCTTTGACATACTTGTGTGGAAACTGAGTCAAATGTCTACTGCAGCTGCCAGCTTCCCGGAAATGCCCCCTCTCTGTTTACAGCTTTGTGCAGTTTTTTTTTAAAGTTTAATGTAGCAGCTGGAAGAGTTTCATATCTCACTCCAGCTTTTGGCAAGATGAGAACAGAACAGCTTCCAGGCTTGATATAACATTTAAAACTCTCCCTTTGGGATCCTTCTGTTTAGACCTACACATTCTCCTTCCCAACACCATCCCAGCTCAGGTGCCTGGGGCCTTTCTGTTTAACCATTTGGTGAACACTTTCCCAAAGGCTGCCTATACAGAAGCAAAATACTTTCAAAATTATTTAGACCATGATGTCAATCAAAGCAATTCATTTCGTTGGTCTTTTAAGAGCTCAGAGCTACTATAGTCAGTTAACTGTATGTTAACTGCATACAGTTTACACATAAAGAATGCATTTGACCCAAAGTTGACCATCTGATAAAAAATTGGTGAGATCAGAACGTAGTTACTAGTGTTTGTTCCTTAAAGCAGAAAGGCACAGAACTAATTTGTCTTGTTGTCTTCTCTCCTCTCTTATAAAAGACTCAACTTGCTGTCAGTCAAGTCAAAGGTTAGAAACTTTCTTAGGAAAAATAAGCATTTGCAAACAGAAATGTAACACAAATCACTTCAGTAGCTTAGATTTGTACTTTTTAAAATGTCAGACTAAACACAGTAGGAAGTGAAGGAATATTAGCTCTGGATTTTAAGTTATTATAATTTTTCAATGTCTGTCTCATGTTTTTGGCTATCTGTCAGATACAATCACCTTGGAAATCCCGTCTTCAGTGTTAGCTCTGTTTAGGGCCTCAGGAGAACAGCTATAAAAATGAATTAGTCCCATGAAAACAAACTACTTATGGGTATTTCGTGCATGGTATTTGGACTACAGAATAGACATTCCATAACCTTGACTTGACAGGAGTGCAAGGTGATAGATGAACAATGTTGGAGAAGGCAATGAATACAAACTCACAAATTTGGTTCTACGTAGTTCTGCCGATCCCAGCCCTGACTCAAATGTCTAGAAGGAAATATGGATGCTGTCCTTAAATTATATGAAAACTCTATTTACTGCCTTCTTCATTTGAAGACCCATACCTTCATTTTTTAAGACAAAGCAAAAAAGTAAAGCAAATTCACTTAATGCTGTTTCTGTGTTCCATCTACTAAAATTTCTAACTTTCATAAGCAATGATACCAGGAAGTGATTATTTGAATAATCTTCTAGATGAGTGCCCCCTCAGCAATTTTGTCTATCCCTGGTGACTTAGATGGTAAAGGATCTGCCTGCAATACGGGAGGGTTGGGAAGATACCCTGCAGAAGGGACAGGCTACCCACCCCAGTATTCTTGCCTGGAGAATTCTATGGACAGAGTAGCCTAGTGGGCTAGTCCATCGAATCACAAAGAGTTGGACGCGACTGAGCAAGTAGCACACACACACACACATACTAGAAGAGTAGGGCAAAGTGGTTAAAATCAATCTCTCACAGTTCTGTTGCTTTCTTGTTGTAAAATCTTGGGTGAGTTATTTAACCCCTAACTAACTTTTTCCTTTTGTGAAAGAAAAACAAAACTGAAAAAAAAATAATACTGAATTCATAGAATTAATGTTAAACGAGATAGGGCATATGGAGACATATTGTTTTATTCAAAATAGATTATAAAATGTGTACCTTCTAGTATAAGTTGTGCGATGGACTACTCAATTATTTAAAGATTTTATTGAACATATGTATGCTTCCATTGGAGAAGGAAATGGCAACCCACTCCAGTATTCTTGCCTGGAGAATCCCAGGGATGGGGGAGCCTGGTGGGCTGCCGTCTATGGGGTCACACAGAGTCGGACACGACTGAAGTGACTTAGCAGCAGCAGCAGCATGTATGCTTCCAATATTTGTATGTGCTAGGAATTTTTTTGTATTGAATGTGTTCACATTTAATTACTAATCTATGTAAATTGTTGGGTGTATTTTCTATATACAAAAAATTACTTAAAATAAATACCCCATAGATATACAATGGTGCTCCCTCATCAAACATCCATGGCCACATCTTAATAAAGACAGTAAATACAATCATAAAAAGATTATGAATGGAGACAGCTAAATGTTCCCAGGTTTGTCCTGGGCTTCTAATACAGAAAGTATCCATTAATAAGTTACCAAATAGAAGAATAAATGAAGAATATAGCACCAGTCTCTAAGAGATAAGAGATACAGACCTACACCTAAATAAGCACCAATTTAGGCCAGCTTGGGCTTCCCTGGTGGCTCAGATAGTAAAGCATCTGCTGCAGTGCAGGAGACCAGGGTTCGATCCCTGGATTGGGAAGATCTCTTGGAGAAGGAAATGGCAACCCACTCCAGCACTCTTGCCTGGAAAAGTCCATGGACTGAGGAGCCTGGTAGGCCACAGTCCATGGGATCCCAAAGAGTTGGACATGACTGAGCGACTTCACTTTCACTTTCACTTTAGGCCAACTTATCACATATGTTGAATAAGTTTTATAAATTGACAACATGCTGAAATGTCCTCAGATCTATTTTTATTTTGGATGACTGCTCTAGTACTATCCTTGGACTGGGCACATGAAACAGACATATTGGAGCTCAGTGTCCAATGGGAGCAACAGATAATAAGCAATGCATATTATGAGTTATGTATCGTGAAGAAATAACCAGGACATAGTGTGTTTGAATAAAGGGTCATTATCCACCATAAATGGCCCAGGGAAAGTTCTTGGGGGACTATATAACATTTAAATTGATACCTGAAGAATGGAGGGGTCGGTAATGTGACTAATGGGGAAGAGGGTGTTATAGACTGATTATTTGTGCTCCCCTCAAAATACATGCTGAAACCATATTCCTTAAATGAATGGCATTAGGAGGTGAGACCGTTGAAAGGTAATTAGGATTAGATGAGTCCACGTGGATCGACCTGTCATGGCATTATAGGAGTCAAGACAGAGTTTTGCCCCCCCTCGCTGCTCTCTGCCAACAGAGGATACAATGAGAAGTAGGCGGTCTACAACCTTGAAGAAGGTCCTCACTAGCCCTCAACAGTGCTAGCATGTTGAACTTGGACTTCCAGCCTTCAGAACGAGGAGAAATAATTCCTGTGGTTCCCCTGGAGTAGGAAAATGGATACCCACTCCAGTATTCTCGCCTGGGAAATTCCATAGACAAAGGACCCTGGAGGGCTACAGTTCTTGGGGTTGTAAGCATGGGACACGACTGAGAACACGCTTTTTAAAAGCCACCAAGCCTATACTTCGTTATAGCAGCCCAAATGAACTCACGCAGGGGGTTTTACACGCAGTGGTTAGGTTGGTCAGAAGCGAGGGAGGAAATGGTTAAGCAGTAATGGTCCAGCATTACTGCCTGCACAGAGGATGTCTCATGGTGTTCTGTAGGTAGTACCACAGCGCTGCATCCTAAGACGTGAGAGTCATTGTAGCTTCCGGTCAGAAAGTGACTTTTCTTATCAAAGAGGACAATTATAAAGTGTTTCCTTCGCCAGAGACTAGTAAAGAAGGCTGAGGATGGAGCTGATTCGGTTAGAAGAAGCTGCAGGGCAGACGGAGCCAGATGTCTGCATGTTGCAAAGCATATCAAAGGCAAGCAAAGCCTCAGGTTCAATTAATTAAAAGATGTACTATATTTAATTTTACAAAACTTGAGAAGAGACTAAAATAACAAAAGTATCAATCAGGGCAGTCTGAAAGTGTAAAATAACATGGATGGCACATAAAGGAAGCTACAAAACTTGGACAATAGAGAAAAAGAAAATTCAGCCCAACCAGAACAAAGAATATACCGTTAACGGCAGTAATTATCACCAGTTTGTGAGGAGACTGAAAGTTAATGTTGTTAATTCAACAAATATTTATTGTGTTACATCAGGGTATAAAGAAAACAAGGAGACAAAGATACCTGCTCTCAGGGAACTTACAACGAGGGGCTAGAAGGAGGAGGGGAGAAATGATTGGCATCAAGCATTAAACACAAGGAATATGTAAATGATATAGTAAGTTAGAAAATGCTGAATACTGTGGAAGAAGATAAAATTCAGTAGAAAAAGGAAGAAAAAGGTGGCTGAAGGGGTGATTCGCAATATTAAATAGTTGTTCAAACAGAAAGAGACTCANGAAGGAGGAGGGGAGAAATGATTGGCATCAAGCATTAAACACAAGGAATATGTAAATGATATAGTAAGTTAGAAAATGCTGAATACTGTGGAAGAAGATAAAATTCAGTAGAAAAAGGAAGAAAAAGGTGGCTGAAGGGGTGATTCGCAATATTAAATAGTTGTTCAAACAGAAAGAGACTCACAGTCTTTCTAATTGAGGGGAGTGGAGGAAGGAAGGGATAGTTAGGGAGTTTGGGATGGACATGTACACACTGCTGTATTTAAAATGAACAACAAGGGCCTACTATTGTCTATGGAACATATGGAACTCTGTTCAATGTTATTTGGCAGCCAGAATGGGAGGGGAGTTTGTGGGAAAATGGATACATGTACATGTATGGTTGAGTCCTTTGCTGTTCACCTGAAACTGTCACAACATTATTAATCAGCTATACCCCAAGACAAAATAAAGAGTTTTTTTTTTTTTTAATAGTTGTTCAAGTCAGCCTCATTGATAAGGCGAAGTTTAAGCAAAGACTTGCAGGAGATAAAGGAATTCTCAACAGCTATCTGAAGGAACAAAACTTTAGGTTAAGAAAACCCAGCTCAGGCATTGCTGTCAGTACTTAGATTTCCATGTAGTAAAATAAGTATTTCATTCATTTACATGATCATTATACATAATTAAAATATATTTTAGGCATGAATTATCATGTTCAGGCAAATCCTTTTCTTTCCTTCAACTAAATAAAATAGCCCTGCCAGATGTCACTAGAAATAGATTTCAAGACTTCTTTGGATCTTAACTAACAGCCACGATCAAGATTCTAAATCCAGAATAGGCAAAACAAAGAAAGCAGTACTCATTACAAAATGCTGCTTTGTGAGGGATCATTTGTGTCCTGGCATGTTTCACGTTATCTTAGGTAAAACAGAGAAAATAAATATGTCATGAACCCTACCTGAGGAGGAATTAAAAAATAATTTAGCTTAATATCCAACTTTCACTTTTGACATTGTCAGTCAGTCAGTCAGTTCAGTCGCTCAGTCGTGTCCGACTCTTTGCGATCCCATGAATCTCAGCACGCCGGGCCTCCCTGTCCATCACCAACTCCCAGAGTTCACTCAGACTCACGTCCATCAAGTCGGTGATGCCATCCAGCCATCTCATCCTCTGTCGTCCCCTTCTCCTTCTGCCCCCAATCCCTCCCAGCATCAGAGTCTTTTCTAATTAGTCAACTTTTTGCATGAGGTGGCCGAAGTTCTGAGTTTCAGCTTTAGCATCATTCCTTCCAAAGAAATCCCAGGGCTGATCTCCTTCAGAATGGACTGGTTGGATCTCCTTGCAGTCCAAGGGACTCTCAAGAGTCTTCTCCAACACCACAGTTCAAGACCATCAGTTCTTCGGTGCTCAGCCTTCTTCACAGTCCAACTCTCACATCCATACATGACCACAGGAAAAACCATAGCCTTAACTAGACGGACCTTTGTTGGCAAAGTAATGTCTCTGCTTTTGAATATGCTATCTAGGTTGGTCATAACTTTTCTTCCAAGGAGTAAGCGTCTTTTAATTTCATGGCTGCAGTCACCATCTGCAGTGATTTTGGAGCCCAAAAAAATAAAGGCTGACACTGTTTCCACTGTTTCCCCACCTATTTCCCATGAAGTGATGGGACCGGATGCCATGATCTTCGTTTTCTGAATGTTGAGCTTTTAATGTGCATATGCCAATCCCAGTTCATCCCCCCAACCCAATCCCCCACATTTCTCCTTTGGAAACACAAGTCCACCCTCTGTGTCTGTGAATCTGTTTCTTTTCTATAAACAAGTTCACCTGCTTATTCTTTTTTAGATTCCACATATAAGTGATATCATACAATATTGTCTCTCTCTGACTTACTTCACTTAATATGATAAGCTCTTGGTCTGTCCATGTTGCTGCAAATGGCATTATTTCATTCTTTTTTAGGGCTGAGTAATATTCCATTGTATATAACCACATCTTCTCTATCCATTCATCTGTCAATGGACAGTTACTTTGCTTCCCTGTCTTGGCTATTGTGAATAGTGCTCCTATAAACATTGGAGTGCATGCATCTTTTTGAATTAGAGTTTTTGTCTTTTCTGGATGTTCACCCAGAGGTGGATTGCAGGATCATGTGGCAACTCTATTTTTAGATTTTTAAGGAATCTCCATGCTGTTCTCCATAGTAGAAACCCATAGCGTACCAATTTACATTCCCACCAACAGTACAGGAGGGTTCCCTTTTCTCCACACCCCTCCTAGCATTTATTATTTGTAGACTTTTTGGTAATGGCCATTCTGACCAGTATGAGGTGACACCTCATTGTAGTTTTAATTCACATTTCTCTATTAGCAATGTTGAACATCTCATGTGTAGTATATATGTGACTCCTTGATTCTTGAAAAAAGAGAGTCTTAGCTTTTGCGAGGAGTCAGACACGACTTAACGACTTCACTTTCACTTTTCACTTTCATGCATTAGAGAAGGAAATGGCAACCCACTCCAGTGTTCTTGCCTGGAGAATCCCAGGGACGGGGGAGCCTGATGGGCTGCCGTCTATGGGGCTGCACAGGGTTGCACATGACTGAAACGACGTAGCAGCAGCGGCAGTGTTCCATTACACACCCATTTTCTTCATCCATTCACCTGTCAGTGGATGTTATTTTCCTTTCATGTCCTGGCTATGGTAAATAATGCCCCTATGAACACTGGGGTGAAAATATCATTCCACATTATAGTTTTTTTCTGACTATATGCCCAGAAAGTGGATTGCAGGATCATGTGGCAACTCTATTTTTAGATTTTTAAGGAATCTCCATGCTGTTCTCCATAGTAGAAACCCATAGTGTACCAATTTACATTCCCACCAACAGTACAGGAGGGTTCCCTTTTCTCCACACCCCTCCTAGCATTTATTATTTGTAGACTTTTTGGTAATGGCCATTCTGACCAGTATGAGGTGACACCTCATTGTAGTTTTAATTCACATTTCTCTATTAGCAATGTTGAACATCTCATGTGTAGTATATATGTGACTCCTTGATTCTTGAAAAAAGAGAGTCTTAGCTTTTGCGAGGAGTCAGACACGACTTAACGACTTCACTTTCACTTTTCACTTTCATGCATTAGAGAAGGAAATGGCAACCCACTCCAGTGTTCTTGCCTGGAGAATCCCAGGGACGGGGGAGCCTGGTGGGCTGCCGTGTATGGGGTCACACAAAGTTGGATATGACTGACATGACTTAGCAGCAGCAGCAGCAGCTTTTTTAAAATAATGGGGTGAGGGGGAGAAGTTTGCTTTAGTTTTGCTAATTAAAGCAAAAATGTGATGTAATTATTGAAAAAACCAGTTAAATCTTAAGGCAGCATTCATGGAAATATAGTATTCAGATCTTAAAAGTAATTTACATGTATTTTGCATCAGTCTTATTATATCTAATTAATAAAGTTCATTTCTGAGCATTACATTTAAAAAGAAATTTTAGGAAGAAATGGTTAGATTATAAGATCATGACTTTGGTGATGTAGGGGTTCAGAAGCAGCCACAAGAAGAACGGTTAATGAACACAGTTACAGACAAGATAAGACAGAACTTTCGAATACTTGGCTGTCATAATGGTTTTAACAGAAGCTTTTAGTACATTCCATATGACAGGATGAGGCCCAGTGGCAGGCAGTTAAGAAGAAGCAGATTTTGGCACAGAGTAAGGAGAAACTTTGTGATAATTAGAACTTTCTAGATTTTTAAAAAGNGAGACAAGATAAGACAGAACTTTCGAATACTTGGCTGTCATAATGGTTTTAACAGAAGCTTTTAGTACATTCCATATGACAGGATGAGGCCCAGTGGCAGGCAGTTAAGAAGAAGCAGATTTTGGCACAGAGTAAGGAGAAACTTTGTGATAATTAGAACTTTCTAGATTTTTAAAAAGTGGTTTATCAGCTCATGAACTAAACTCTGGTTATTATGAATGAGTATTTAAAAAGAATTTAGATGGTGAACTATAGTCAACATTCCCATATATAATGGAACCCTACTATCTAGGCTTGATCACTGAAAAACTTTCCCATAGTCACATTCCTTGATTTTATGATGTTTACAAATGAGCAATGACTAACTAAAATGCCTTCTTTTCTGAATCACACATGTCATAAAAATTAGTTATAAATTTGAGAAACTTCGTTTATAAGTTTGTTGATATCTTAAATGTTATCCAAGCTATCATGAACCAAATTAAAAATGCTAGAAGTGAGGTCATACTGCTCAGTGAGTTAACTTTGTTTAGTGACAATAATGAATTGGGTCATTCTAGTTCCTAATTTATTACCTTTTATCTCCACACATTCTTTGGGCCCTGCCTTGTGATACCAGAACTGGGCTTTGCAGACCGCATTTCTCGTTTGCAAGCTAGCTTGCTGTTAGGTCCTGCCAATGCAAGAAGCTGGGAGAGACTGCAAGGCTGAAGGAAGGAGAGAGGTTTTCTTCTTCCAGGGCTCTGTTTCTCATGCTATGGTGAGAAAATCGGTGTGTGTGTGTTGGAGAAGTGTGATATGGGAGTGTCCCAGAAGTCTCTCCCAGTAGTGGAAATTCTCATAGTTGACAACCTCCATCCACTTTCCCCTTCAACTTAGCGTCAGGTAGCATGTTTGTGTGGGAGCCACAACCATCAGGGATCTGACGCTCACCTGTTAAGAGATCCTTCTTCCAGAACTCCCTTTTTTCCTTGTATCTTGCTAAGTCCCAAGAGTCCTTCTTTCTATAGCTGCTACTCAGAATAACTTTGAGTTCTCTATTATCTCTTATAGTAGTTAGCCATTCTATATCCAATTGATAATCATTTGTGCTTCTATTTACCTGGACAAACTGCTGTCATGGTTCCCACCCCCTGATTGTACCATGACTAACACAAGAACTGACAATCAAAATTAAAAGCAAATGCTGTGTGCTGTGCCTAGTCGCTCAGTCATGTCCAGCTCTTTGCGACCCCACGGACTGTAGCCCGCCAGGCGCCTTTGTCCAAATAACAAAGGCCAATTCAAAGCCTCTCCCTATTCTTGTTGTTATTCAGTGGCTCAGTCATGTCCAACTCTGTGTGACCCCATGGACTGCAGCACACCGCTTCCCTGTCCTTCACTATCTCCCGGAGCTTGCTCAAACTCATGTCCATTGAGTCAGTGATGCCATCCAACCATCTCATCCTCTGTTGTCCCCTTCTCCTCCTGCCTTCAACCTTTCCCAGCATCAGGGTCTTTTCTGATGATTTGGCCCTTTGCATCAGGTGGCCAAATTATTGGTTTCTCCTAAAACTATCACATAATAAGTAGGAATGTTATTTTCCTTCCCCTGATATTGTGATGATGTCTAGAATAATGGGTTGAGTAAAAATGGTTTTAAACACATTTCACTGGGCACTGGTCCTGTGCTGACAGAAGAGCTTGATGAGTATCATATACATTCATAGTCTTCCAACAGCTTGCCTGACCATAGCCCCCAGGGACTTCTTAGAACTATGTGAAGCACTGATTTGTGGAAGGTAGAAGCTTGACATGAACATCAGTTGTGTAAAATCTTACAACAACAACAAAAACTTAACACATGTAGCTTCTTTGATGTCAGATTTAACCATATCTAGTACTATGGGGTTTCCCAGGTGGCTCAGTTGGTTAATAATCTGCCTGCAATGTTGGAAACTGGGTTCGATCCCTGGGTTGGGAAGATCCCCTGGAGAAGGAAATGGCAACCTATTTCAGTATTCTTGCCTGGAAAATCCCATGGATGGAGGAGCCTGGCAGGCTATACTCCAGGGGGTGACAAAGATTCGGACACAACTGACCAACAAATGCTATAACCATAGTAACTATGCAAAGGATGCTAAAAACATAGGATCTACTCTAAGTCTACATATCAAATAATACGTGATAAATTTGGCATGCTGCTGCTGCTGCTGCTGCTGCTAAGTCGCTTCAGTCGTGTCCGACTCTGTGCGACCCCATAGACAGCAGCCCATCAGGATCCATCGTCCCTGGGATTCTCCAGGCAAGAACACTGGAGCGGGTTAAATTTGGCATAAAAATATTGTATACTAATTTATATAAATATATATAAATTATAAATGTTCAATCAGCTCTGTAGATCTCAGTAGAATCTAGATACTTGCTCCCGACCTAAATTCTATGAAACAAGATAGCAATAACCAGAAAAAAAAAAATGATATAGTAAAAGAGGTCAAAATGTTAAAAGTCAAATGTTCACCATCTTTCCTCTTCTCCTGCTTGTGAAAGAAAGGCTTTTAGTTGCTCAACTATACTTCTTCATTATGCTGATTTAGACAGTGGTGGTGCTGGAGGTTATAAATATGAATAAAGAATGAAAAAAAGTCAGATAAAGAGAGTGATTTTGGTGTGTAACAGAATAAGATGTAGGGAGCAAAGAAGGAACTAACAAAAGGCCCTTAAAATATTATCATGGGGAACAAAAAGGTGAGGGGAACAGAGAATTTGGGATTGACATAGAAGAGAATCTAACTCGGGAGCAGAGAGCTCTGGTTGGGAGCTGGGGATACAAAAATGTGTGATTACAAGAAAGGCAGGGATTTAAGGGAAATATTGGGGTTGGCCAAAAAGTTTGTTCATAACATCTCACAAAAAACTCAAACAAACGTTTTGGTCAACCCAACATACATGACTGAGCGACTGGGCTGAACTGAATATATGTAAAGGAAATTTTAATATGTTTTCTTGTGTGATGTTTGTTTAATACTCCCCAGAGTAACCTCGATGTTGTTTGATTACTGAGTCATGTCTGACTCTTTGCAACCCCATGGACTGCAACATACCAGGCTTCCCTGTCCTTCACTGTCTCCTGGAGGTTGCTCAAACTCATGTCCATTGAGTTGGTGAGGCCATCCAACCATCTCATCCTCTGTCACCTCCTTTTCCTTCTACCCTCAATATTTCCCAGCAGCAGGGTCTTTTCCAATGAGTCAGCTCTTTGCATTGAATTAATCAAAGTATTGGAGCTTCAGCTTTAGCATCAGTCCTTCCAATGAATATTCAGGGTTGACGTCCTTTAGGGTTGACTGGTTTGATCTCCTTGCAGTCCAAGGGACTCTCAAGAGTCTTCTCTAGTACCACAATTTGAAAGTACCAATTTTTCAGTGCTCAGCCTTCTTTTTACTCCAACTCTCCCATCTGTACATGACGATTGTATAGCTTTAACTATACAGATCTTTGTCAGCAAAGCGAAGTCTCTGCTTTTGAATATGCTGCCTAGGTTTGTCATAGCTTTTCTTCCATGGAGCAAGCATCTTTTAATTTCATGACTGCAGTCACCATCCGCAATAATTTTGGAGCCCAAGAAAATAAAATCTGCCACTGTTTTCACTTTTGTCCCATCTATTTGCCATAATGTGATGGGGACTGGCTGCCATGATCTTAGTTTTTTGAAAGTTGAGTTTTAAGCCAGCTTTTTCATGCTCCCATTTTACATTTATCAAGAGGCTCTTTAGTTCCCCTTTGCTTTCAGCCATTAAGGTAGTATCATCTGCATATTTGATATTTCTCCCAGAAATCTTGATTCTAGCTGTGATTTATCCTGCCCAGAATTTCTCATGATGAGGTTACTCCGCAGGGAAACCTCAATAAAATGTAATAGTTTTCCATTGCTTTTCAAGACTCTTTTTCTGTTTTATTTGGTGTGGCACATTAGTTTATTTTGGATGTGACAGGATAAAAGAGAGAAGTCTCAAGTTACATTCAGGACTCAAATGGAAAGGAGAGGCCTTCCCATCCTCTGGTGTACCTTTCTATTACATGCTTTAATGTCAGTTTTGCATTAAAAAAGTTCAACTAGAAAAGAAGTAAATACTTACCACTGTCTGTATTACATATGGGTTCCCTTCTTTCTGCCCCAAATTTCATAATATAATTCAAACATATCTTTTAGTATTCAATAGAGATGTCCTAATATACTAAAGATGTCCCAATACTAAACATAATAGCTGGTCATTTTTAGATACTGTTTAGGTTATCAAGTATACTATCAAGTACAGTTTTGTTATAAAATTTATAGAGATTGGTGACATTATTTATATGGTTAAGATTATACTTTTCACATAATAACAAATGCTAAAGTAAAAGGAAATATCCCAAATACTTATTGGTTTATCTATTTCTTACTTCAGAATGCCACTTTTTTTTTCAGTATCAGGAATAAAAATTTAATACCTTCTTGGGAGTTGAGGATACTAGAAAATAGTAGAAGGTCAAGATGAATAGCATAGAGTTTCACCGTCAGGCTAATGAGTGAGAATGATTGAAACATGGCAGGGCCATGAGCCCCCTGAGTTACAAAAATTATGTCTGATATTCTAGAAACTGAGATCTTTCTGCTTGATGTATAAGTGAAACTCTACAGGCTATTTGAAAGCTTTCCCTTCTTATTTTACAAAACTACTGCCTCTGAGTATTGTGAGTTTCACTTCTAGTAATGGAGAATTCATCCTTTACTAGACCAATGCCTCCTCGACCCCTAACCAGGAACAATTAGAAACTTTGTACAAAGAGGGTTTTTTAATTACCAGATCTGGGACTAGGGTGTAGTAAGTACAAAGTGCAAAATTTAGGAGTGCCAGGAGCTCAGTAATTCAGAGAAATCACATTCTAATGCAGTGTATTTAAAATTTGTGCAAAAACTCCACGGTGAACAAAGTGTCAAAATTTTAAATAAAAATAAGGCTAATGTTGTAGATTTTTCTCTCTTTTTTCTGGTTCTAACATGATTTAGCATGTTATCCTTCTTTAAAATGTTGGTATTTTTCTGATCGTGGATTTTTGCATCAATTAGTAAGCAACAAATAGAATAAAGGAAATTCTCTGAGTTCTGTGAAGGAGAACTGAGAGAAACAACTGAGAGAAAAATGGTACAAAAAATGAATGAGGATCATCTCTCCTCCATCCAAACTAATGACAGTTATTCTTCTGCAAAGTGTCAAAAATGTGACTGTGAATGTTACCGTCTCAGCAGAGCCAAACGTTTTCCAACCGTTAATGTTAAATACTAGTTTCATCTTCATCTCTGCCTAGCATTTGGAGCTTGCTGTATAATCTGTAGTAACTCCAGTCTGGAACACCATAGAACAACTTGAGAGTTTAAACTAAAACTATGGCAAGGGGAATCATTATCAAGTTACCACTAAGGAAAGCTTCCAAAAACTAGGAAAAAAAAAAAAAAAACTTTTGGTAATGGCTTTTGTCTCAGGTTATTTGAGTGCAATTTGACAGAATTTGGTAATAGGGATGTTTGGTAAATTCAGAGATGCTCTGTCAGAATCCTTTCAAGAACCCTTGCTACTTGGTTCTGGGAAATGTAGTCATNAAAAAAAAAAAAAAAACTTTTGGTAATGGCTTTTGTCTCAGGTTATTTGAGTGCAATTTGACAGAATTTGGTAATAGGGATGTTTGGTAAATTCAGAGATGCTCTGTCAGAATCCTTTCAAGAACCCTTGCTACTTGGTTCTGGGAAATGTAGTCATTATTGCTGCCAGCTTTCACCTCCTTCAGGGTACACCTTAGGGGTAAAGAACCACCTTCCCTACCATCACATCCCTCTCAGTGCTGCCCATGTCTGCTGGATGAACAGAGCTGGAGTTGAAGGGCCCTTAACATTTCAGTCTAAGGCAGACTGTTCTAAAGGGCGGTATTCCTGCATAACTCTTGCTCGATTGGTCCAAGATGCATTGGTCTGCATTGGTTCAACTTCTCCTCATGCTCAGCCTTGCTTCCTCTGCTTCCTTTCAGACCTCTCGTTCCAAAGCCCATCTCCACATTTGCTTTCTGCAAACCCAACTTGGACAGAGAGGGAAACTAGATGACATTTTTTCCTTTTACAATTATTATTCCAAACAACAAAAACCTAATGAAAAAAATGATTAAATACACCACTATACTTTCCACATAACTATTCGAAGTCTCTCATTTAGATTGTAATCGGCAGGCTCCAGCTGGTACAGAATCCACCTGCAATGCAGGAGCCCCAGGTTCGATCCCTGGGTCAGAAAGATCCCCTGGAGAAAAGAATGGCAACCCACTCCAGTATTCTTGCTTGGAGAATTCCATGGACAGAGGAACCTGGTCGGCTACAGCACATGGGGTAGCAGAGAGTCGGACATGACCGAGTGACCAACACACCTTCTTTCTTTCTATGATTTTGGATTCATACTTTTAACTGATATTTTTTAACATACAAAACCTTATAGCACATTTGTCCACATGTCTATCTTTTGCAGCACCCTTGTGGTAGGAGATCCAACCAGTCCATCCTAAAGGAGACCAGTCCTGGGTGTTCATTGGAAGGAATGGTGCTGAGGCTGAAACTCCAGTACTTTGGCCACCTCATGCGAAGAGTTGACTCATTGGAAAAGACCCTGATGCAGGGAGGGATTGGGGGCAGGAGGAAAAGGGGATGACAGAGGTTGAGATGGCTGGATGGCATCACGGACTCAATGCACATGAGTTTGGGTGAACTCTGGGAGTTGGTGATGGACAGGGAGACCTGGCAGACTGCAAATTAATGGGGTCGCAAAGAGTCGGACACGACTGAGTGACTGAACTGAACTGAACTGACTGTGGTATTCCATGGTAGATTTCTTAACTGTCTCCAAATTTATAGCCTTAAATTTTTTTCTCTTTTTTCACTGCTTAAGACAGTGCTGTTATAAATATTTTGTACAAATTGCTTGCTTGCTTTTTGGATTAATTCCTTTGACAATTGCTTTCCTAGAGTTGATTCAGAGTCCTGTAAATATCACCAGTTAGCATAGGGAAAGGAAGAATAAAAGGGAAAAGAATAAGGAGTCACATAGTTACCACCTTTTCCTTTCTTATGTATAAAAGATGTATGTAAAAAGAATGAATGTAAATCTTGAACAACCTGAAAATCCAATCTTGGCTAATTTCATTTTCCCTATGAATCTTCTTGAATAATCCTACTTTACAGTAATTTAGACTTTGAATATGGATAGTGAAAATAGATTTGTTTTTATGCCATTATCCGAAATCCAGTTCATAGAATATTCAATGACTTATGTTTAGTATAAAAGAAAAAAAGTTCAGAGGGTAAACAAGTTTGGCAAATAGTATATATTAAAAATCTTCTTAAAGATTAATAATGTAGTTTAGTTCAGTTGCTCAGTCATGTCCAACTCTTTGCAACCCCATGGACTGCATGCAGCACACCAGGCCTCCCTGTCCAACACCAACTCCTGGAGCTTGCTCAAACTCATGTCCATTCAGTTGGTGATGCCATCCAACCATTTCATCCTCTGTCATCCCCTTCCTCTCCTGCCTTCAATCTTTCCCAGCATCAGGGTCTTTTCCAGTGAGTCAGTTCTTTGCATCAGGTGGCCAAAGTACTGGAGTTTCAGCTTCAACATCAGTCCTTCCAATGCATATTCAGAACTGATTTCCTTTAGGATTGACTGGTTGGATCTTCTCACAGTCCAAGGAACTTTCAAGAGTCTTCTCTAACACCACATTCAAAAGCATCAGTTTTTGACACTCAACTTTTTTTTTTGGTCCAGCTCTCACATCCATACATGACTACTGGAAAAACCATAGCTTTGACTAGACTGACCTTTGTTGGTAAAGTAATGTTTCTGCTTTTTAGTGTGTTGTCTAGGCTTCTCATAACTTTAAAGGAAAAATTCTTACAGCAAAGAAACTTATTAAATTTATTTAATCCATCTATCTGGAAAATTAATACATGAGAAATTAATACATGGCCACGAGGACTGTTCTGACTGGTGTGGGCACCCACGGCCTGGCTCTGCTCCCCGGGAAAGGGGGGAGGACCTGCCCAGGATGGGGCAGGAGCTCCCCACCTGGAGGGAGGAGTTTCCAGGAGGGGGGGTTCCCGAGGTTTGGAACATCGTTTCATTTAGAAGCCTGGCCTCTCCATCCTACAAAGGAGGAAACAGACCCAGGGAGGGACAGCTATTCACCCAAGATCTTCCACCGGCCCCAGGCCTTCAATGGGAGGTCTGTGATTCACACGAGTCTCCAGCCTCGTTAAACTAGGCTCAGGGATTTATCTCTGAGACAAAAAAAAAAAAAAATCTGTATATGTGTGTATATGTGTATTTAGTATCATTAAAAAACTTCTAGGGAAAAATGTTTATATATGCATAGTCACCGTTTTAACATGTACCTATATTTCTAGCAGAGTCCGTTTATGCAATACACTATTATCCCCTCCAAAACCTACCACCCATCCAGGCAAATTTTAGGTGTTTTACAAAGGTTTGTGAAATAGCAGTAAACATCTGTTAAAAGTTGCTTTGTTCAGTCCTAGATATTTATATAATATAGTTTTAAAGAAAGATAACAGCTAAGGGGAGCTACAGAAAAAAATCATAGAACTCATGTTGAATTATTTTTCTTGTACATATGAAGTTGTTCTGTGAGAATAAGAATACTCAGCAGATGTACAAATCCATTATCTTTTCATATGGCAATATGTTCCTCCTTTCAGAAAACTGGAGCGTTTGGAACATAAAATAATATAAATGGTCTGATGGGCAAAGCATTTTCTATGAAGATGATTGGCACAAAATAATTAAACAATCATAAATGATGTTACATAGGTGAGCTTAACTGGATAGTAACCCTTGATGTTCACCATTTAACGAAGCATCAAATATATAATAACCCTGTGCCATACTTGGAGCAGCAGATTTCCTGCACATATATCCACATGCATCTCCCACATTAAAACCCAATGTCTGGTTTCCATTTCTTGTCGTTTCATCCTTGACCTTCTCAAGTCTTATTGGAGCTATTCCATGAGTCACATAACCTGTGTATTCAGAAATAGGTGTTTGGAAAGCTACATCTGGTGAATAACATTAAAGATAGAAGAGCAAGATCTGAAACAGCCTACTTAATTCATTCTCACTTGGCACTGCCACTACTAGCTCCACTATTACAGATTGAGCTCCAAGAACTACTCAGAAATCCCCTCCTACCTTGAAATTCCAAATGATATTTCTCTCTGTATTTTTAGATGGTCATAAAATTATTACTCGTCAAGATTTTATTTTTTTTTCTTTTTCTTTTATTTATTTTTTTTTACTTTGGGCTTCTAAAAGATTTCATAAATGTCATTAAAAATTTTACTGTATTTCAATTACATCATAGGAAGACTATTATTATTTGTACAGTTCTGTTAATGTCATAACTGGCTTGTTTGACATAAGTAAAATTATTGCCATTGTATCCACCAAATAACATTGATTTTTAAAATTCTTATTTTATGCAACGGCCTCAGAAAAATTTGTTGTTTTCAGCAGAAAAACAAATCCCTTTACTTTCATCATTTCTTCTTTCCACCCATCTTGAAGAGCTAGCCTTCCTAATTTTCTAAAGCCGATTGAATTCCCCCCTCTGTTCACATTCATCTCCTCTCCTGCATACTCTATCAAGTATCTCTTTTCTTGTGATTTTGGCCTCTTCTTTACACTGGATAATTTCTCTTTTGTTTGTTCTCTAATTTATTGTATTGAAGTATGGCTGATTTACAGTGTCGTGTTGATTCCTACTCTACAGCAAACAGATTCAGTTATGTATACATATAAAGTCAAGATTTTAAAAATCAAGATTAACCCTTCATTTTTTAAAGTTGAGAAAACTGAGAGCCTGAAAGTTGAAAGTACTTGCCCAGATACAGAGAATAAATTTTGTGTAAATGTGTATGAAAATACAGTGTCTCTTGGTTCCTAATACATTTTTTTCACTGCATTTTTCTAAGAAACTTTAGAAGTATAGCTTAAAAATATTGCATTATAATGGCAACCCACTCCAGTATTCTTGCCTGGAGAATCCCATGGACGGAGGAGCCTGGTAGGCTACAGTCCATGGGGTCACAAAGAGTCAAACACGACTGAGCGACTTAACTAACTAACTAACTAAGAGTACAAGTTTTGAAGTTAGAAAGACTAAGGTAAAAAAGGAATCTGATTTAACTCTCTGACCTTATTTTATTCATTAGTAAAAGAGTAACACCATTCTCTTTGAAGAGGGACCATCAGGGACGAGTCACTACTGCCACCTGAAAACTGGGTTCACTTCTCAGAAAGTGTCAGACAACAGACACAGCTAAAGTAGAGTGGAGGAAGGAAAAATTTATTATTTGTGGTCTTTGATTACTTAAAAGTATTCTTCTCTATTAAAATAGCTAAGTTTTGAAGAAAGAGACAAAATGGTGCAGTAGAAGGACATTCAGCTCACCTCCTCTCATAAACACACCAGAATCCCAACCATATGCTGAAGAACCAACCATTGATTTTAAAACAAGGAAGACTGGCATCCTTCCTTATGACATAGTATTGTTGTGAGTTTTATGTAACAAGATATTCTTTAATCCTATAACTATTGTTAATAGAGCTTTATTTATTTTAAATTTTTTAAAACCTAGCACAAACAGTTATCTTGACATAAGCAGAAAAACATTTCTAGGAATTGAAAGACACTTCTCTTTCTCTGCCCATTTGGTATCAAGATGGGCTAACTAAACAATGGAAATCCGGGAAATGAATCTTACAGGGAAAAGGGTATGCTTGTATTTCTCCAGATAAATCCAGCAAAAATCAGTTGGCTCCCTCTTCAGAAGATCCACCCCAGGAGAGCCTCCGGTGTTCAAAATAAAAAAAGAAACGGCAAAATTCCTGGATAGAAAAAATTCCAATACAAACCATGGCAACTCTAAAAATCTCCAAGAAACACCACCCTCAACGTCACTGACCTTAAGATCTCCTTACTAGGGATAAACAGAAACCCTTACTAATCAAGCTAAAAATCTGGTTTCTCAACAGAGAATGCCTCGGAATCCGGAAAATATTTTTGTTGCTATGCTTGCTTTGCTTGCTTTTGCTTCCCACCCCTGCCCCAACCCGCTCAAGCTGAATTAATTAATCATACTTATTGGACCTATATCTATATACCTAACCCCCTTTTTTACCATAGGTATTTTAGACAATAGACTGGTGGAACCCATCCTTATTATAAAAATGTCTCAGAGCAACCAGGAACTAGTGGTTGACTTTCTCTCTTACAAGCTTTCCCAGAAAGGATACAGCTGGAGTCAGTTTAGTGATATGGAAGAGATCAGAACTGAGACCCCAGAAGGGACAGAATCAGATATGGAAACCCCCAGTGCCATCAGTGGCAACCCACCCTGGTACCTGGCAGATAGCCCTGCGGTGAATGGAGCCACTGGCCACAGAAGAAGCTTGGACGCCCGGAAAATGATCCCCATGACAACAGTAAAGCAAGCCCTGAGGGAGGCAAGAAATGAGTTTGAACTGAGGTGCCAACAGACATTCAGTGACCTGGCGTCCCAGCTCCACATCACCCCAGGGACAGCATATCAGAGCTTTGAATAGGTAATAAATCAACTCTTCCGGGATGGAGTGAACTGGGATCACATTGTGGCCTTTTTCTCCTTCAGTGAGACACAATGCATGAAAAGCATAGACAAGGAGATACAAGTATCGGTGAGTCAGGTCACAACTTCAATGGCCACTTACCTAAATAACCACCTAGAGTCTTGGATCCAAGAGAACGGTGGTGGGACACTTTTGTGGAAATCTACGAAAACAATACAACAACCGAGAGCCAAAAGGGCCAAGAGCGCTTCAACTGCTGGTACCTAACGGACATGACTGTGGCTGGTATGGTTCTGCTGGGCTTGCTCTCCAACTCATAGTAACTGTTCCTTTCACTATAGTCATTCATATTTTATACAAGCTTATGTTCCTCTTCCTTTTGTTATAGCTATAGAGAACTTGCAATTTAATAAGACTCATATTTTGTGACTTATATCGATTATAAATTGTATATTTGTTTTAATTCCTCTGTTTCTTTGAAATATGAATCCCTAGAAAGAGGGTCCCATGGCAGGAATTGCCTCTCAACTACTCACTAAATTACTCTGGTGATTGAAACGATTCATTAGATGGTTAATTCTTGACATTTTGAGATTAATAGTCACTTACACTACTGCCGCTGTCACAGGCATCACTTTACAAACCTCAGTTCACGCACAAAACTTTATTCAAAATTGGACCAAAGATGCTCATACTATGTGGGCCACTCAGGCTCAGACAGATGAGGAAATTCAGGATGAAATATAGGAACTAAAAACCGCTGTCAAATGGGTCGGAGATCAATTAATAGATTTACAAAAGACAAATAATATTAAAATGTGATTGGAATTCTACTCAGTTTTGTATCACCCCTGTTCAGTTCAACTGTAGTGCCTACAACTGGGAGCAAATTAAATTTCATTTTCAAGATAGACATGATAATACTTCCCTAAATGCACAATTATTACAAAAAGAAATCTTTGAAACCTTCTCTAAAAATCTGCCCTCTTCCAATAATTTGGAAACTTAGCTGAATAGCTAGCTGATCAATTATCTGGGCTAGACACTCGAAGATGGTTCCAAAGTATTACTCATAGTGTTGGATCTGGTGCTGTAATATTGGTACTTGTCCTGGTAATTATATTGTTATATACCAATGCCTTTCAACAAAAATTGTTCAAACTAAACAAACTCAATTGGTCAGGGCCTTTTTTACAAAAATAATAAAAAAGGAGGAATTGTCAGGGAACGTTTAATTTTAAGGAATCCTATATGTTGTTTTCTGTTTCTCAAGGGCCTTCTGTTCNTTGTTCAAACTAAACAAACTCAATTGGTCAGGGCCTTTTTTACAAAAATAATAAAAAAGGAGGAATTGTCAGGGAACGTTTAATTTTAAGGAATCCTATATGTTGTTTTCTGTTTCTCAAGGGCCTTCTGTTCCTTATCAGTTCCTGGAAAACAGGAAGGAGCAGAGCTGCATGCAGTTCTCAGGACTGAGGTCATGAGGTGGAAGGCATACATGGATTCCTTTCAGTGACCTTTTTACTTTTCTGTACAACTACTTAGTCATGTTCCTATTTCCAGTACATGGGTTGTCTTCTGGCCCTGTGACGATTGTTATTCCCCTAGTTACTGTTGTGAAGTGTCTGGTTTCGGTGTTTTTTACTCAACTTTATTTTTCTGCCTAAAGCTTCCTTGTATGACAATATATAAGCACACGCTGCCATGAATAAAGCACCCTTGTTCCACTAGAGACTGGGGTCCCCCGCGTCCTTCTTTTCCGTGCCTTCTTTTCGTCAACTCCTGTCCCCAGGTTCCGGTCTGTCAAGAAGACCATAACAAACATGGACTGTTAATTATTATTATAATTAACTGTTAATTATTATTATTATATATGTAAGTAAAGTTTATTTGCTGGATATTATCATAGCCTTCAAAAACTGCTGCTGGATTCATATCAAATTTGGAGACTAATCTCATGTACATGATAAGCTAGATATCACATTCAAAACTCATGCTGACTTCAGTGTCTGAAAGAAGAGAGTAGAAATACTTTTCCCTATTCCTCCCACTAGGTGCAACTGAAAATCCTAGACATTATATATTAAACCAACATAGGAAGATTTTCAAAGGTAGAAAGAAGGCAGGCACTCCAGGAAACTAGAGCCCCAGGATCTACATGGTGGTGAATTCCCTTCATTTTCTTCTCACCTCATACGTCCCAGGCTGGGTACTGAAGAAGCCAGCAACCCAAAAATGCTAATGACAAAATGAAAAAAGAACCTCCCAGAAAAGCTTGCCCTCCTTTCCAACAGCCCAGCAAAGGGACAGCTTAGCAAGATAGCCAACATTGAGACAATAACCACAGAAAAGCCTGCTGCCCGCAAACAAAGGCCCAGTGGAGAGTCTAGGCTTCCCCACCCCACACTCCCTCACTCCAACCTCCATCCTCACCCCGTGCCAGGCTGTAAGGAGCAGCTACCCTCCCCTGAGGATGGCGTCAGAGGAGGCCTAGTGGAGTCAGGACTTTTACCACAGCTCGGTAATAACCAGGCCACCCCAACAGTGCTGGTGGAAGCCTTGCAGGAAGCAGTTAGGAGGTGTCCCTCCTCCCAGCCAAGGTGGTATCTACAGAGGCCAAGAGAGGAGACGATTTTTGACCAAAGTACAAAAGGAATTCAATGGAGGTAGAGGATAGGCTTTTTAACAAATAGCACTGAAGCAACTGGACATCTATAAGCAAAAAAAATATAAACCTCAACCTAAGCCTCAAACCACTTCCAAAAACAAAAAAAAAACACAAAAGTCAAATCATATATTTAAAAATAAAATATATAAAATCATATATTTTAAAATAAATCATATATTTAGAAAATAACATAGGAGAAAACCAGGGGAGACCTAAACTTGGTGAAGAGTTCATAAAAATGACACCAAGAGTATAGTTCATAAAAGTGAGAAGTCGGTAAATTCAACCACATCAAAATGAAAACTTCTGCTCTGTGAAAGATCTTGTTAAGAGGACGAAAGGACAAATTACACAGTGTGAGAAACTATCTGACAAAGCACTCATCTAGAACTCTTAAAACTGAAAAGTAAAAACAAACAATCCAATTAGAAAATGGGTAAAAAACATAAGGAGACCTTTCACTGAAGATGATATACGAATGGCAAGTATGCTTGTGAAAAAAGTTCAGTGTCACTAGCTAAAAGGGAAATGCAAATTAAAGCCATGATGAGATACCGTTATATATGTCTCAGTGTAATTAAAAAAAAAAAAATAGTGACAGCACCAAATACTAGCCAGAATGCTGATACTTGATATACTGTACATTGCTGGTAGGAATATAACATGGCACAGCCACTTGGGAAAACAGTTTGGCAGTTTCTTAATTAAACATACATTTACCAAACAACCCAACAATTGTACTCCTGAGCATTTATCTGGGAGATATGCAACATTATTGTAGCAGCCTCATTGTAAGAGACAAAAAATGGAAACAACCAAATGTGATACTGCTGAACAGCAAAAAGAAATGAACTGTTGATAACACACAACTTGGATCTAAAGGACATTATGCTATGTAAAAACAAACAAAAAATCTCAAAAGGGTGCATACAGTCCATTTCTATAACATTCTGGAAATGATAAAAATTTTAGAGAAAAGAAATAGATTAATAGTTGCCAGAGGTTAGCCAGGATGGAGGAAGGGAGGGAATTCGATGCAGCTATAAAAGGCACTGGGGGGAAGGGGAGATCTTTGTGGTGATGGAATAGTTCTGTGTCTTGATTGCACTGATGGTTACACGAGTCTACACATGAGATAAAGTAACATAGAATTCTATACACACATCATGTCAATGTCTAATTCCTGTCTTTGATATTATGTTATGATTATGTAAGATGGGCCATTGGGAGAAATTGAATGAAAGGTACATGGGTCTTCCATGTACTACCTTTACAACTTCCTATGCATCTATAATTATCTCAAAATGAAAAATTTTGCTTTCATTTCATTTGGCATTCCTAGGAAACAATGGAGACTTAAATGACTTCCAGTCAGAAGAAACATGCTCTGTCAAGGGCAGCTGAAAGCAAACTGCAGTGCACAAGAGGATTAGCTACCAACCACAGGGAAATGCATGCCTTATATAGAGACCTTATATATATGCCTTATATAGTGACCAAGAAAACAGTCATTCCTTTCCCATATGAGTTCCCAGTAGGTTTAATGGTTTTTAACCCCTGACTGCAGATTAAAAACGAAGCAAGGAATTTTAGAATGTTCAATTTTCAGCCCTATCCCCAGTGATCCTGACTTTTTTGAGTGAGGATGATCACAATTATCCAGAAGATTCTAGAGTGCAGGATGCACTGAGAGTACCGTATTACACTCAAGAATGTAAAAGCAGTTCAGCGTCTGAAATGTGACACTCTTTTGAGCCCCATAAAGCCAAAATAAACCCAAAGATTTATGTTATTCTAATGGTAAGGCTATTTTAAGGCCAGTTTCTGAGCCCCCAGAACCTCCTAAATCTTAATGAATGGAGCAATATTCAGAACCCAAGCAGTTTAAAAATATAATAGGTAGTTTTCAACATGTTTAAAAAGAAATTAGTATTTTATCTTTTGGATATCACTGATTCTCTCAAAATGACCCCTTTACTTTTTCATAGCTATTAATAAGATTCAGGGAAATAAGTGCTCTAAATTTCAGGTATTAATCTGTGATGAAATGCTTCTAGAAGGGGAATTCTCTATGGTGTAAACCATGGGAAAGAGCAGCAGGGACCCTTTCATATTGCTCAGGATAGTAGAATGACAAATGTGTTCTATAAAGAGGACTTGACACAAATTTAAAAATTAAAAATCACTAAGCTTTATATTAATTACTATAATTATACAAGGTTCTCAAAATTCCACATTAATATTTATGGCTTCAATTAAACTTTATTTAACAACAGTTAATGATGTTCCTGAGCAAAGTTGAATATGATAGTTAATATCTAACTGTGGTATAAGGCAAAATCCTGGAAACAGTCTGAGAGCTGAAATAGAGGGTTTCTGGTCATGTCTCTATTATTCTATTTCAAGTTATTTGGCCCCAGATGAGTTCTTCACCACTTTCCTCATATGTAAATTTGAGATAATAATAGTCTGAAGAACAAAGAAAAATACTAATATGAGAAAGCACTATGCTGCAAAGTGCTAAACTGTCATTGTCATCATTATTACCATTTTTTAAATTCAATTCTTATATTTTAGTTGCCCACTTATAGGTCTATGAAATTAACTTTAAAAAAAAAAAAACCTCTTATTTATATAACTAGAAGAAGCATCCAATGATCAAAATTACTGCATGGAGAATCAGTTAATTGAAGGGTGATGGTTTCCAAATTGTAAATGACTTGGGCATATTTGCTGACACTGATGAATCTTATTAATTATAACTTATGAAAGTAGCCAGCTCCCTTGGCATATAGTGCCATGTGGCACACAAATATTGGATGTCATTTACAGTTTTCCTTTTATAAATTTAAAAGTTGTATTTTATTTCTATGTCTAACCTTTCCATTAAAGGGAACTTCAGTTGAGCTAGCATTAAAATTTTAACTTCTAGATTTAAGAGCAGATTTCTAGTAATATACATCCAGCTGTCAATATTGCATACCCTAAAGCAGTGTGGAGGGCTGTAAGATATCTGGAACAATTTCAAAATGTCCATACCTTGCAGTACTAATTGGAAAGTATGAACATGATATTGAATCATGTGAGAATGAATGACATGTAAATTTTTTAAACTTCACAAATATAAAATTATACAATCCTAAATAGCTTACAAATAAACATCAATGAATGATTTGTTAGAACAATTGATAATAATAATAATAATAATTTAAGAACTAGCTGTAAGTTGAATATCAAAAATCACAAATAACATTTTAATTGGGCCAATTTTAGTATCACCTATAAATTATGACTTTTTAATTAACAAAAATATTTTACTATACAAGTATGAGAACTTAACTTTTATCTATGTAGATATGTAACTAATATCATGTTTATATTTCAAACATACTAATTCTACATCTTTAAGAAAATTATTATTAAAAATTAAAATGTAAAGTACGAAAGTAAACTTGGTGATTCCTTAATAGTCATCATTTTCTGTACTACAGCTTTTTCTTCTTCTCCATGAAGAGATATCTACTTCAAAGTATACAAGCATGAAAGTGAAAGTGTTAGTTGCTCAGTCTTTGTGGCCCCATTGGCTATAACCTGCCAGGTTCCTCTGTGCATAGAATTCTCCAGGCAGGAATACTGGAGTGGGTCACCATTCCCTTCTCCAGGGGATCTTCCCAACCCGGGGATTGAACCCAGGTCTCCTGCATTGCAGGCAGATGCCTTACCGTCTCAGCCACTAGGGCAGCATACATGTGTAGTTGTCTTTACATATACAAGCAATAATGATGTGACTGTATTGGCTCATCTGTTTCTCTTCTACCTCTCTTCCTCCCAAACAGAATTACAATACAATTACAACAGAATTACAATTACAATACCCAGTTTCCTTAGCCAAGGAAACTGAGATAAATAGAATAATGAGTGTTTAAAAAATAAGTTGAAGCTCTAAGTAGTTTAGAATGCACATGGCTTGGAGTACTTGCCGGAGAAGGGCTACAAATTTAGCTTTAAGGGAAAAATATGATGGGTTAATGATCCGTCAGGCCCAGATGCTCAGGGGGTGTGATTATTTCCAGTGCTGACATATGTGAGACAGCTCTCCCACGCATCCTTATAAAGCAAGACCCTCTTAGATATAGTAAATGGCATCATCAACACCACCTCTACACTAGTGATAAGTGACACGGGCATTTTCTTACAGCATCTCTTTAAGCTGACTGATGCTATAGCATCAAAGTTTAGGAAAGTTTATTTTACAGGAGTCAAAACTGTGCAGAATAGGGACCCAGTTCCCTAATGGGCAAGAAATATGGACTTGAACCATAGTGGAAGTACAGTGGCAAAATGGCTCTATCTTAAGCCACAGACAGTTTTAAAGTTAACTAGAGGAAAAACTTTTATTCAAACTTTTACTTCTTATTTAACAAGACAGAATTTGGAGACAAGGGATGTTGTTAAAACATTGTTTTAGATCACAGGAGGAATACTCTGGAGCTCTTATGGTAACTCCAACTGATGACTGGTTTTATTTAATCATATTTCTACGATCTAAAAATCTCAAAAGAATTTGTCAAAATAATTATCTTGACGTTGGATCAGAGAAGAAACTATTGTTCTTAAATTACGGAATTTCTTATAAAAGGAAGAACTTAATACTTGATTCAACTTTTTTTAATACCATACTATCAAAGTAACAGTAATTGCGTATTTATCACTCACAGTGTGAAAGGTGCTGAATTAACATTCTTTTACTAATAGCAGAATGACACTGTCCTTGGATGCAGAAATCTAGGAAAATGTTATGTAAATATTTGAGGTCAGAATTTTTCTTAAATTACGGAATTTCTTATAAAAGGAAGAACTTAATACTTGATTCAACTTTTTTTAATACCATACTATCAAAGTAACAGTAATTGCGTATTTATCACTCACAGTGTGAAAGGTGCTGAATTAACATTCTTTTACTAATAGCAGAATGACACTGTCCTTGGATGCAGAAATCTAGGAAAACGTTATGTAAATATTTGAGGTCAGAATTTTATCTGAAGTGTTTAGAAAAAGGAGCGAGATGTTTAAACGAGACAAATGGCTTAGATGCTTACTGGAAACAGATGGACAGCAATGAGAGGGAATGCTAAGCTAGAAGCACCACTGCGAACAGTTTCCGGCTGGAGAAGAGTAAATGATGACAGCCCAGGAATGAGAGGACCACGAGAGGATAAGTAGAGATTGCTTACTCCAGCTCCAGTTTTACCTCAACTTCTCCATTAGTAAATAAATAAAGAAAGCATTTTAAGGTTGAAAAATAATTTACGCGATGCTACAAGATGAAAAGGCTTCCCTGGTGGCTCAGACGGTAAAGAATCCTCCTGCAGTGTGGGAGACCTGGGCTCGATCCCAGGGTTGGGAAGATCCCCTGGAGGAGGGTACAGCAACCCACTCCAGTATTCTTGCCTGGAGAATCCCACGCACAGAGGAGCCTGGCGGGCTCCAGTCCATAGGGTTGCAAAGAGTCAGACATGACTGGGGGACTAAGCCCAGCACGGGAGAAGAAAGTTCACTTTAAATCATAGGATATCATTTATTCCTCCTCCCCCACCCTCCTCCCTCTCCTCTTCCTCCTTCTCTCTTTTCACTTACCACAGTCAGGATTTGTTTTATAGCTTTGTCATTTTCTTCATTTTGTAGGAAAAGGGCGCAGACACTCTCACAACTGCAATCTTGGGTTAATATTGTAAAGGAGAGAGAAACAAACAAACAAAAAAACCTGTACTTTAAAGGATGGGAGGATGAGGTGGAAAGGAACTGGCTACTAACATTCATTTTCTTCATGTTCAGTAAGTCTAGCAAATCTAAGTAATGCGGAAAGACAAGGGGCTAAAATGGCTTAGAGATTCCCCAGGTTCACTGTCATGAAACACTAGTTGTAAATTTCTGGTTTGGCAAATCATTTTTCACTAGGATGAGACAGGCAAGTTGGGATAAGTGTAGAACTGCACTTACTAGTTGGTTTGTTCTGATTATATTTAATAATGTTGCACAATGACATTCAAAATATACCCTGCTAATGATTTCAATTTCAGTTTTCGTTTTTTGAGGCTACCACTTAAATAGCCCGAGGCATTAGTGTTTTGATAGAAAATGCTGGGAGTTACTTGTAAACTGCTCACCTTCAAAATCTTGAAACATGTATCTTGATCATTAAAAGCCTAATTGAAATCATGTTATCTCAAATAAGACAAATAGTACAAGAAACAATGTACATGAAGGTGAAAATATTTGGGAGGAAAATAAATCTCTCTAAGTACTCACTAGTGTTTGGGGAAAGCAGGTGCTTGCGCTTAAGGATAGTCAGGAGATTCCTTGCTTTTTCAGGAATGGAAAAGCCACTGAAGTTTTCAAAACATGCATCAAGCTATAATAATAAATATGTATGTATCTTGAGTAGAACAAAAAAATTTTTAATTTTAAATATTAAAATAATTATAGCTTATTGAATATCAGAAAAAATAACTATTTGAAATGACCTAGATTGGTGATTAGCACCAAACTTCTTCACAGAGGATTTAGCCATACACTTTACTTTAAAGATGTATTTGTTTATTGGCTGCGCTGGATCTTTATTGCTGCCTGCAGGGTTTCTCTAGTTGAGGCACCAGGAGCTACTCTCTAGTTGCGGTGTGCAGGCTTCTCATTGGGGTAGCTTCTCTTGCTGGGGAGCACCAACTCTAGGCACCAGGCTTCAGTAGTTGCTGTACGTGGGCTCAGGAGTTGTGGCACACAACTCCATGACACGTGGGATCTTCCCGGACCAGGGATCCACTGGTGGGTCTTCCTGGACCAGGGATCCAACCAGTGTCCCTTGCGTTGCAAGCTGGATTCTTAACTACAAGAGCACTGGGGAAGCCCTAGCCAAACACTTTTAAATTTATATCAAAGTGACAAGTATTCAAAGGAATACTGAAAAATAGGTGACCAAAATTCTTGAAGAAGCATGAATTTTCAATTTCAAAAAGCTTGGATTAAGATACCGTGTAGGAGTCATATTATATGGCAGAAAAAAGTCTGGCTCAAAATCCAGAGGCCTCGATTTTGCAATGCCCACTTTTGCCTCTTCACCACTGTGAGTTTTCCTTTGTATCTAATATGAAAGTTTTGGACTAAATACACATTAGAACGCGTTCCATTCTAATTCTCATACTTTACGAATCTGCGAAATCTTATTGGAAAAAGAGAATGTATTCTCAATCCAAGATTAGTGTTCAGAATTTAGCTATGTTCCAGGATTCAAATGTGCATGTTATGATCTCAGTTTTCAAAAATATTTACATATGAAAGAATTCTAAGAGGGCATACACCAAACGCCAACATTTATTTTATGTAACAGCATTTATTTTACCTAGTGACATTATTACCACTGCCACATGCCATGCACTGGGATCTTCACCATGGGTACCATGGTGAACAAGAAGGACCTGGGTCTGTCACTCATGAAGCGTGTCAACCAGTGGCTCTATCTTGGGAAGACAGAATTGCAGTGTGATTTTCTTTTCTTTTTTTTTTTTTATCTCATTTCTGAAGTTGCTACATTTAACAGTTTCGTAATAAGAAAATGTTATTACTTAAAAATTTCTACTGTTTTCAAGACTCACATAGTTCTACTGTATCTATGCAGTGATGGACTAAAGAACACTCAGAACTTGAATGATGCTACAGTGTTTAACAAAAGCAAGGCACCTGATTAAATCTATTTTCACAAGTGATGGGTTTTATGAGTTTTAATGTCGACTTATTGGTGTATCAGACCCTTGTGGTCAGGTGATTTAAAAATTTCTACTGTTTTCAAGACTCACATAGTTCTACTGTATCTATGCAGTGATGGGCTAAAGAACACTCAGAACTTGAATGATGCTACAGTGTTTAACAAAAGCAAGGCACCTGATTAAATCTATTTTCACAAGTGATGGGTTTTATGAGTTTTAATGTCGACTTATTGGTGTATCAGACCCTTGTGGTCAGGTGATCAGATAGAAACATGAGACTGCTTACAATTCTTGATCCTATCTAGAAACCTAGAAAACTCTTGTAAACACTCTGGTGATAAAATACCCAGAAGAAACCTTTTTTTTTTTTTACTTTTTTTAAATTTATTTTTTTATTGAAGGATAATTGCTTTACAGAATTTTGTTGTTTTCTGTCAAATGAAACTTTATTTTTAAGTAAAATCATTATGGACAAACCTCAGTAGGCATATGCCAGATAGTAAAACTATACAGGGCTACCTATAAAAATAGATTTGATCCTGAACTAAAGTAGCTTCTCTGATTTTGATCCATTTTTTTCCAGTCATTGTTTATTATTTCTGATTTAGTTTTGTATGATTCACTTTTATTGTCTCATAGTTTTCCTTGACTAAGGGCCTGTTTGGGAGAAAAGAGAAATTCCTTCTAACATTTGCAATACTTAAGCTTTTCAGCCAGATATGGCTTTCTTTCTTATTACATTTTTGCACTTTTCCTTTCTAAGTTTTCTTTTGATAATTATCTTCACCCATAGGTCTTCATTCCACATGAATTTAACCTGATAGCATTTTAGAAATTAATGTTCTTATCCTATTGCAATTATTTTTCCTAATCTGATAATATATAGCTTTCCANAGCTTTTCAGCCAGATATGGCTTTCTTTCTTATTACATTTTTGCACTTTTCCTTTCTAAGTTTTCTTTTGATAATTATCTTCACCCATAGGTCTTCATTCCACATGAATTTAACCTGATAGCATTTTAGAAATTAATGTTCTTGTCCTATTGCAATTATTTTTCCTAATCTGATAATATATAGCTTTCCAGATATTTTCATTCTTCTTATTACTATTATTGACATAATTTTTAATAATCTATTATTGGGCTTCCCTGGTGGCTCAGTGGTGAAGAATCTGTCTGCCAATGCAGGAGCTGTGGATTCAATCCCTGGGTCAGGAAGATCCCCTGGAGAAGGAAACAGCAACTCACTCCAGTATTCTGGCCTGGGAAATCCCAGGGACAGAGGAGCCTGGCAGACTATAGCCATTGGAATTGCAGAGTCGAACATGACTTAGCAACTGAGAGAGAGAGAGTATTCCGTGGCATGGATATACCACAGTCGGTCTCTCCCACTTGTAGACATTTGGATTTTTACGCTCCCCTGGTGGCTCAGCAGTAAAGAACCCACCTATGGCAATCCACTCCAGCACTCTTGCCTGGAAAATCCCATGGACGGAAGAGCTTGATAGGCTACAGTCCNACTGAGAGAGAGAGAGTATTCCGTGGCATGGATATACCACAGTCGGTCTCTCCCACTTGTAGACATTTGGATTTTTACGCTCCCCTGGTGGCTCAGCAGTAAAGAACCCACCTATGGCAATCCACTCCAGCACTCTTGCCTGGAAAATCCCATGGACGGAAGAGCTTGATAGGCTACAGTCCATGGGGTCGCAAAGAGTTGGACACGACTGAGCGACTTCACTTTCACTTTCACCAATGCAGGAGACACAGATTTGACTCCTAGGTTGGGAAGATCCTCTGGAGAAGGACATAGCAACCCACTCCAGTATTCTTGCTTGGGAAATCCCATGGATAGAGGAGCCTGGCAGGCTGTAGTCCATGAGATCACAAAAAGAATCGGACACAGCTTACCAACTACACCAACAACAACAACAAAATCTATTATTAACATTTAAAAGCAGACATATCTACATGTAATATGCTAATTACAGCCCAAAGGAATACATATTAATAAACATGATGTTGAGAATGATCTAGAGAATACTATAAGAAAAATGCTGGCATTTTTCAATACCTAGGTGGAAGTGTTTTATTTCTATAGATAGCCTAATCTGATATTCAATAATTTTAGAAAATTCAGGATAATATAACAGAAATAGTTATTTGTTAATTTGTGGAAATGGATTTTAACCACTCTTCCTCCAATTTTCTATAGTCTTCTATAGTGGTATTTTATTTGCTATATTCATCATGCTATAGTTTAGGCCCGTGCCATGATATTCTGTAACCAGGAGCATTAACCTCTATTTTTACATATAGTGTAGGCTGTATTAGCTTGAAACTATTCTTCCTATGTCTTATCACTAACTTTTTAATTTACATTAACAAAAATTTTTCAAATCTTATTAATACAAGGCACTTTTTGCAGACACAAAATCTAAATGTTATTTCTGTCCTCTGGGAAATTTCAACCTAGCTAGGAAAATTAAACAAATTATAATAATACAAACTTAATTTCTAGTTAAATTTAATCCAAGTTCTTTTGCATTGTACAGCATAAACTACAACATGTGCAGTGTAAACTTCATAGTTATTTGAATGTGAAGATAATGTGACTGCAACAGTCCAGACCTCATTAATCATCAGTATTGGTTCAGCTGATCTAGCTGACTGGACAAATGAACATTTCCCTTCACCTCTTAGCCCAGCATAGAGCACCTGTCATAAAATGTCCAAAGTGCTTTCTCTGAAACACTGATACATGTTACTATGTACATTTTACACATCAAGAAATTAGAACTCAGAGAAGTTAAGTTTTTGCCCCAGTGCCACGTCTAGGGATCCCTTTTAAGTCTTATCTTTTCAATAAAACATGGTTGCTATGGAACCACTAATGTCAAAATCATTGTTCCTTTAGTAAATCCCCCAGCCAACTGCCTAGATCTATCCCAGGAATAGTAGAATCTGATCTATGCAAAATTTATGGAAACTATTGCCTTTTCTGCATTCACAATTAAAGTATTTCTGGGAGAAATGAGAATTGAGAAGATCTGAGATCAATTAATAGTCACTTCTTCAAATATCATGCTGTAAAGGATCTGAAGACTTGTCTGAGATTAATTTTAAAAAGTGCCATCGTTAATTATTAATGTTACCATGAGCATAGAAAGAGGAATTACTTGTATACAGCTAAGGCATTTTTTATCCCTAATCACCGTTTATCCATTTTACCTACAATATAATTTTACTGGTTTGTGGTCACTTTATTTTTCACTACAGTGCATGCTATAATCTACCATGACCCTCTGCTTTGACTCCCTTATCACACAACATACTAATTTTTCTATTCTAGCTCCTCATAACTATCTACTTCAAATAGTTCTTTTTATAATCATGAGGGGGGAAGATCTTTAACCCATTTAGCTTATCTTGTGGAGAGATTATAGTTTGTCACTTTGAATAGCTAGGTATCACATGGATATAAAGAATCAAAGTCAACATATAGGAATAAAAAATAATTTATAGTCACAAAGAATTGAGTTATAGTTACCATGGTAACCTTAACTATGAACATTAACCATTTCTAAGGTAGAAAACTCAACCATAATAGTACAGAAACATGGCTTTTTCATTCTTAATAAGCTGGAGATATTATATATCATAATTGTGTGCAATAAATTACTTCTGTGGAGTAAAGAAACCTCTAAGATGGTAAATCAGCAGTTTTTAAGGGCTGACTAGCTTCCGCAAGATGCCCTGTGGGCAGAAAAATAATATACCTTCTATTGCAAATTGTCTATGGATATCTATGTAATAAGAGAAGTAAAAATAAACATGTGGACATACTATAGTCTTGGAAATAAAGACAAATTTCTAATGAAATCATAGAATCTCTGAGTTGGTAACAACCTTAAGGACCAACCTAAAGCAAAAGTCTGTTGTATAGATTCCCTAACAGATTGCAGCCAGTCTCGGCTGAAAATTTCAGCAATAGAGATCTTTCTTTCTCACCATGGCCCTTCTTAGTATTGTACAGATTGAGGTGTTATTATAAAGTAGTTTCTGTGAACCAACAGTCTGCCTCCTTTTTTACTTTTTTTTTTTATACCCACTGATTCCTGCTTTGCTCTCTGGAATGGCACAGAGTGAAACTAAACCCTATAACAACACTTGACAATCCTTTAGATAACTGAAGACAGCTAGTAAGATTTTTCACCGGTCTGATTCCTAAAATTAACCTTAGTTCCTTCCACTCTTCCCGTAGATCACAGTTTCCTGACACTGCCAGCCTCTACTGGTCATGTGACAGACCTTAGATATCTCTCTTGAATTAAGGGGGCATGTGTGTTTAGTTGCTCAGGCATGTCCAACTCCTTGCAACCCCATGGACTGTAGCCACCAGGCTCCTCTGTCCATGGAATTTCCCAGGCAAGAATACTGGAATGAGTTTCCATTTCCTTCTCCAGGGGATCTTCCTGACTCAAGGATTGAACCCACATCTCCTGTGTCTTCTGCCTTGCAGGTGGATTATTTACCTGCTGAGTCATGGGGGAAGCCTCAATTAAGGGGGAAGGGCTGCTAAATTGAGCAAAGTAACTTTTTGATGTATCTCTTAAACATCCCAGGAATTTGACCAGGGTAGTCTATCTCGGCAGAGAAGGCAATGGCACCCCACTCCAGTACTCTTGCCTGGAAAATCCCATGGACAGAGGAACCTGGTGGGCTACAGTCCATGGGGTCACTAAGAGTCAGACACGACTGAGGGACTTCACTTTCACTTTTCACTTTCATGCATTGGAGAAGAAAATGGCAACCCACTCCAGTGTTCTTGCCTGGAGAATCCCAGGGATGGGGGAGCCTAGTGGGCTGCCGTCTATGGCGTCGCACAGAGTCGGACACAATTTAGCAGCAGCAGTCTCTCTCACACTGAAGAAAACTAAACTTTTCACAATATTCTTATTAACCATGTGGTCAACTAATCACTGCAGATTGTTTCACATGAACTGCTTTGCTTTTTCCTACTGTTTTGTGCTTGTATATTAGCATTTCTAAGTCTAAGCAACAGCCCCTTTTTCCTGCTAATTCCATCTTGTTTTGGTCTGATATTTTTTGTCAAATATAATTTGGCAGAGTTGGGAAATAAAGTTCTGAGGCTACCGTTGCCACACTTTGTATTTCTAATGTCTTCTGTTTCCATGGTGATTTTCCATGTTTGCCTTCATTCCAGATGGAAACAAAGGTAGAGGTGATACTCTTGTTTTGTATTTTGATGCCTAGGTATTTGTATAGCTTTTTAAACCTCACAGCCACCTGTAAGATTGACTTACACCAATTGGTATACCTTTATTTTAGAGATGAGGATACTTGCAAGGCCACACAGCTCCTAAGAGACACAATTAGGACTAGAACCCAGCCTAATTTCTCCCTACATGTCCTATTGTAGCCTTCAACAGGATCCTTGCCCTGAGTTGGGTAAGAGACTCCATCACTACCAACATAGCTGCCATTGAAATCCAAGCACTCCCAGGAAAGAAAGGAACATCTTCAATATTCATATTCATGATAAACAAAGATAGCCAGTATTTAAAGTAATATAGCCATCAATGTTGTTAGCTACAGATGTTAAATAAGCTGTGAATATATCTGAACTATCATTGACCTACATAGCCAGCTTATCCATAAGGATATCATGAGAGGTAATTCTTCTTTCTAAAATTATCATATACCAGTCTTACATTCCATCCCTACTAGTCTAGTAACTTTGATAAAATACTTTGGAATCTTTTATCCTAAAGGAGTCATGTAAAATCTTATATTATTTTATAAATATTAATTATTTATATAATATTTTGTTCTACCATCTCACAATGAATAGATTTTTACTCTCTGAAATGGGGAAATTGTTATCTTTCAAGTCTCCAGAAACCTTTGCAGGACTCTATGATTTTTTGGTATTTTGCTAATATTAATAGAAAATCTTAGATAACTGATGAAGGTTTCTTTGCCATCCTGAAATGACAATTCAGCTGCTTCTGGAGACTAAAGCTGCTGTGCATTTATCAGAAGTTTCTTTTCTTTTTTTTTTNGTTTGGGAGGAAGAGAGGTAGAAGAGAAACAGATGAGCCAATACAGTCACATCATTATTGCTTGTATATGTAAAGACAACTACACATGTATGCTGCCCTAGTGGCTGAGACGGTAAGGCATCTGCCTGCAATGCAGGAGACCTGGGTTCAATCCCCGGGTTGGGAAGATCCCCTGGAGAAGGGAATGGTGACCCACTCCAGTATTCCTGCCTGGAGAATTCTATGCACAGAGGAACCTGGCAGGTTATAGCCAATGGGGCCACAAAGACTGAGCAACTAACACTTTCACTTTCATGCTTGTATACTTTGAAGTAGATATCTCTTCATGGAGAAGAAGAAAAAGCTGTAGTACAGAAAATGATGACTATTAAGGAATCACCAAGTTTACTTTCGTACTTTACATTTTAATTTTTAATAATAATTTTCTTAAAGATGTAGAATTAGTATGTTTGAAATATAAACATGATATTAGTTACATATCTACATAGATAAAAGTTAAGTTCTCATACTTGTATAGTAAAATATTTTTGTTAATTAAAAAGTCATAATTTATAGGTGATACTAAAATTGGCCCAATTAAAATGTTATTTGTGATTTTTGATATTCAACTTACAGCTAGTTCTTAAATTATTATTATTATTATCAATTGTTCTAACAAATCATTCATTGATGTTTATTTGTAAGCTATTTAGGATTGTATAATTTTATATTTGTGAAGTTTAAAAAATTTACATGTCATTCATTCTCACATGATTCAATATCATGTTCATACTTTCCAATTAGTACTGCAAGGTATGGACATTTTGAAATTCTTCCAGATATCTTACAGCCCTCCACACTGCTTTAGGGTATGCAATATTGACAGCTGGATGTATATTACTAGAAATCTGCTCTTAAATCTAGAAGTTAAAATTTTAATGCTAGCTCAACTGAAGTTCCCTTTAAAGGAAAGGTTAGACATAGAAATAAAATACAACTTTTAAATTTATAAAAGGAAAACTGTAAATGACATCCAATATTTGTGTGCCACATGGCACTATATGCCAAGGGAGCTGGCTACTTTCATAAGTTATAATTAATAAGATTCATCAGTGTCAGCAAATATGCCCAAGTCATTTACAATTTGGAAACCATCACCCTTCAATTAACTGATTCTCCATGCAGTAATTTTGATCATTGGATGCTTCTTCTAGTTATATAAATAAGAGGTTTTTTTTTTTTTTAAGTTAATTTCATAGACCTATAAGTGGGCAACTAAAATATAAGAATTGAATTTAAAAAATGGTAATAATGATGACAATGACAGTTTAGCACTTTGCAGCATAGTGCTTTCTCATATTAGTATTTTTCTTTGTTCTTCAGACTATTATTATCTCAAATTTACATATGAGGAAAGTGGTGAAGAACTCATCTGGGGCCAAATAACTTGGAATAGAATAATAGAGACATGACCAGAAACCCTCTATTTCAGCTCTCAGACTGTTTCCAGGATTTTGCCTTATACCACAGTTAGATATTAACTATCATATTCAACTTTGCTCAGGAACATCATTAACTGTTGTTAAATAAAGTTTAATTGAAGCCATAAATATTAATGTGGAATTTTGAGAACCTTGTATAATTATAGTAATTAATATAAAGCTTAGTGATTTTTAATTTTTAAATTTGTGTCAAGTCCTCTTTATAGAACACATTTGTCATTCTACTATCCTGAGCAATATGAAAGGGTCCCTGCTGCTCTTTCCCATGGTTTACACCATAGAGAATTCCCCTTCTAGAAGCATTTCATCACAGATTAATACCTGAAATTTAGAGCACTTATTTCCCTGAATCTTATTAATAGCTATGAAAAAGTAAAGGGGTCATTTTGAGAGAATCAGTGATATCCAAAAGATAAAATACTAATTTCTTTTTAAACATGTTGAAAACTACCTATTATATTTTTAAACTGCTTGGGTTCTGAATATTGCTCCATTCATTAAGATTTAGGAGGTTCTGGGGGCTCAGAAACTGGCCTTAAAATAGCCTTACCATTAGAATAACATAAATCTTTGGGTTTATTTTGGCTTTATGGGGCTCAAAAGAGTGTCACATTTCAGACGCTGAACTGCTTTTACATTCTTGAGTGTAATACGGTACTCTCAGTGCATCCTGCACTCTAGAATCTTCTGGATAATTGTGATCATCCTCACTCAAAAAAGTCAGGATCACTGGGGATAGGGCTGAAAATTGAACATTCTAAAATTCCTTGCTTCGTTTTTAATCTGCAGTCAGGGGTTAAAAACCATTAAACCTACTGGGAACTCATATGGGAAAGGAATGACTGTTTTCTTGGTCACTATATAAGGCATATATATAAGGTCTCTATATAAGGCATGCATTTCCCTGTGGTTGGTAGCTAATCCTCTTGTGCACTGCAGTTTGCTTTCAGCTGCCCTTGACAGAGCATGTTTCTTCTGACTGGAAGTCATTTAAGTCTCCATTGTTTCCTAGGAATGCCAAATGAAATGAAAGCAAAATTTTTCATTTTGAGATAATTATAGATGCATAGGAAGTTGTAAAGGTAGTACATGGAAGACCCATGTACCTTTCATTCAATTTCTCCCAATGGCCCATCTTACATAATCATAACATAATATCAAAGACAGGAATTAGACATTGACATGATGTGTGTATAGAATTCTATGTTACTTTATCTCATGTGTAGACTCGTGTAACCATCAGTGCAATCAAGACACAGAACTATTCCATCACCACAAAGATCTCCCCTTCCCCCCAGTGCCTTTTATAGCTACATCGAATTCCCTCCCTTCCTCCATCCTGGCTAACCTCTGGCAACTATTAATCTATTTCTTTTCTCTAAAATTTTTATCATTTCCAGAATGTTATAGAAATGGACTGTATGCACCCTTTTGAGATTTTTTGTTTGTTTTTACATAGCATAATGTCCTTTAGATCCAAGTTGTGTGTTATCAACAGTTCATTTCTTTTTGCTGTTCAGCAGTATCACATTTGGTTGTTTCCATTTTTTGTCTCTTACAATGAGGCTGCTACAATAATGTTGCATATCTCCCAGATAAATGCTCAGGAGTACAATTGTTGGGTTGTTTGGTAAATGTATGTTTAATTAAGAAACTGCCAAACTGTTTTCCCAAGTGGCTGTGCCATGTTATATTCCTACCAGCAATGTACAGTATATCAAGTATCAGCATTCTGGCTAGTATTTGGTGCTGTCACTATTTTTTTTTTTTTAATTACACTGAGACATATATAACGGTATCTCATCATGGCTTTAATTTGCATTTCCCTTTTAGCTAGTGACACTGAACTTTTTTCACAAGCATACTTGCCATTCGTATATCATCTTCAGTGAAAGGTCTCCTTATGTTTTTTACCCATTTTCTAATTGGATTGTTTGTTTTTACTTTTCAGTTTTAAGAGTTCTAGATGAGTGCTTTGTCAGATAGTTTCTCACACTGTGTAATTTGTCCTTTCGTCCTCTTAACAAGATCTTTCACAGAGCAGAAGTTTTCATTTTGATGTGGTTGAATTTACCGACTTCTCACTTTTATGAACTATACTCTTGGTGTCATTTTTATGAACTCTTCACCAAGTTTAGGTCTCCCCTGGTTTTCTCCTATGTTATTTTCTAAATATATGATTTATTTTAAAATATATGATTTTATATATTTTATTTTTAAATATATGATTTGACTTTTGTGTTTTTTTTTTGTTTTTGGAAGTGGTTTGAGGCTTAGGTTGAGGTTTATATTTTTTTTGCTTATAGATGTCCAGTTGCTTCAGTGCTATTTGTTAAAAAGCCTATCCTCTACCTCCATTGAATTCCTTTTGTACTTTCGTCAAAAATCGTCTCCTCTCTTGGCCTCTGTAGATACCACCTTGGCTGGGAGGAGGGACACCTCCTAACTGCTTCCTGCAAGGCTTCCACCAGCACTGTTGGGGTGGCCTGGTTATTACCGAGCTGTGGTAAAAGTCCTGACTCCACTAGGCCTCCTCTGACGCCATCCTCAGGGGAGGGTAGCTGCTCCTTACAGCCTGGCACGGGGTGAGGATGGAGGTTGGAGTGAGGGAGTGTGGGGTGGGGAAGCCTAGACTCTCCACTGGGCCTTTGTTTGCGGGCAGCAGGCTTTTCTGTGGTTATTGTCTCAATGTTGGCTATCTTGCTAAGCTGTCCCTTTGCTGGGCTGTTGGAAAGGAGGGCAAGCTTTTCTGGGAGGTTCTTTTTTCATTTTGTCATTAGCATTTTTGGGTTGCTGGCTTCTTCAGTACCCAGCCTGGGACGTATGAGGTGAGAAGAAAATGAAGGGAATTCACCACCATGTAGATCCTGGGGCTCTAGTTTCCTGGAGTGCCTGCCTTCTTTCTACCTTTGAAAATCTTCCTATGTTGGTTTAATATATAATGTCTAGGATTTTCAGTTGCACCTAGTGGGAGGAATAGGGAAAAGTATTTCTACTCTCTTCTTTCAGACACTGAAGTCAGCATGAGTTTTGAATGTGATATCTAGCTTATCATGTACATGAGATTAGTCTCCAAATTTGATATGAATCCAGCAGCAGTTTTTGAAGGCTATGATAATATCCAGCAAATAAACTTTACTTACATATATAATAATAATAATTAACAGTTAATTATAATAATAATTAACAGTCCATGTTTGTTATGGTCTTCTTGACAGACCGGAACCTGGGGACAGGAGTTGACGAAAAGAAGGCACGGAAAAGAAGGACGCGGGGGACCCCAGTCTCTAGTGGAACAAGGGTGCTTTATTCATGGCAGCGTGTGCTTATATATTGTCATACAAGGAAGCTTTAGGCAGAAAAATAAAGTTGAGTAAAAAACACCGAAACCAGACACTTCACAACAGTAACTAGGGGAATAACAATCGTCACAGGGCCAGAAGACAACCCATGTACTGGAAATAGGAACATGACTAAGTAGTTGTACAGAAAAGTAAAAAGGTCACTGAAAGGAATCCATGTATGCCTTCCACCTCATGACCTCAGTCCTGAGAACTGCATGCAGCTCTGCTCCTTCCTGTTTTCCAGGAACTGATAAGGAACAGAAGGCCCTTGAGAAACAGAAAACAACATATAGGATTCCTTAAAATTAAACGTTCCCTGACAATTCCTCCTTTTTTATTATTTTTGTAAAAAAGGCCCTGACCAATTGAGTTTGTTTAGTTTGAACAATTTTTGTTGAAAGGCATTGGTATATAACAATATAATTACCAGGACAAGTACCAATATTACAGCACCAGATCCAACACTATGAGTAATACTTTGGAACCATCTTCGAGTGTCTAGCCCAGATAATTGATCAGCTAGCTATTCAGCTAAGTTTCCAAATTATTGGAAGAGGGCAGATTTTTAGAGAAGGTTTCAAAGATTTCTTTTTGTAATAATTGTGCATTTAGGGAAGTATTATCATGTCTATCTTGAAAATGAAATTTAATTTGCTCCCAGTTGTAGGCACTACAGTTGAACTGAACAAGGGTGATACAAAACTGAGTAGAATTCCAATCACATTTTAATATTATTTGTCTTTTGTAAATCTATTAATTGATCTCCGACCCATTTGACAGCGGTTTTTAGTTCCTATATTTCATCCTGAATTTCCTCATCTGTCTGAGCCTGAGTGGCCCACATAGTATGAGCATCTTTGGTCCAATTTTGAATAAAGTTTTGTGCGTGAACTGAGGTTTGTAAAGTGATGCCTGTGACAGCGGCAGTAGTGTAAGTGACTATTAATCTCAAAATGTCAAGAATTAACCATCTAATGAATCGTTTCAATCACCAGAGTAATTTAGTGAGTAGTTGAGAGGCAATTCCTGCCATGGGACCCTCTTTCTAGGGATTCATATTTCAAAGAAACAGAGGAATTAAAACAAATATACAATTTATAATCGATATAAGTCACAAAATATGAGTCTTATTAAATTGCAAGTTCTCTATAGCTATAACAAAAGGAAGAGGAACATAAGCTTGTATAAAATATGAATGACTATAGTGAAAGGAACAGTTACTATGAGTTGGAGAGCAAGCCCAGCAGAACCATACCAGCCACAGTCATGTCCGTTAGGTACCAGCAGTTGAAGCGCTCTTGGCCCTTTTGGCTCTCGGTTGTTGTATTGTTTTCGTAGAGTTCCACAAAAGTGTCCCACCACCGTTCTCTTGGATCCAAGACTCTAGGTGGTTATTTAGGTAAGTGGCCATTGAAGTTGTGACCTGACTCACCGATACTTGTATCTCCTTGTCTATGCTTTTCATGCATTGTGTCTCACTGAAGGAGAAAAAGGCCACAATGTGATCCCAGTTCACTCCATCCCGGAAGAGTTGATTTATTACCTATTCAAAGCTCTGATATGCTGTCCCTGGGGTGATGTGGAGCTGGGACGCCAGGTCACTGAATGTCTGTTGGCACCTCAGTTCAAACTCATTTCTTGCCTCCCTCAGGGCTTGCTTTACTGTTGTCATGGGGATCATTTTCCGGGCGTCCAAGCTTCTTCTGTGGCCAGTGGCTCCATTCACCGCAGGGCTATCTGCCAGGTACCAGGGTGGGTTGCCACTGATGGCACTGGGGGTTTCCATATCTGATTCTGTCCCTTCTGGGGTCTCAGTTCTGATCTCTTCCGTATCACTAAACTGACTCCAGCTGTATCCTTTCTGGGAAAGCTTGTAAGAGAGAAAGTCAACCACTAGTTCCTGGTTGCTCTGAGACATTTTTATAATAAGGATGGGTTCCACCAGTCTATTGTCTAAAATACCTATGGTAAAAAAGGGGGTTAGGTATATAGATATAGGTCCAATAAGTATGATTAATTAATTCAGCTTGAGCGGGTTGGGGCAGGGGTGGGAAGCAAAAGCAAGCAAAGCAAGCATAGCAACAAAAATATTTTCCGGATTCCGAGGCATTCTCTGTTGAGAAACCAGATTTTTAGCTTGATTAGTAAGGGTTTCTGTTTATCCCTAGTAAGGAGATCTTAAGGTNTTACCGGCAAGTACAAATTAGCCAAGAATATGGCCAAGGAAACCTTCATACTACAGACAAACAGTGGTGATAAATGGGTTTGACCAGATGTTTTCCTCTTTGGTTTAAGCAGAAAAAAAATCTGGGGAAATACTCTTCCCAGTTCATACAGATTTCCTATGGGTAAAGCCTAGCCAGCACCACATGGGATGAGAAAGATCTTTTGTAAAGGTAAAACGTTATACAGTGAAGTTTGATTACTATTATTGCTGACTTGCCAATACCTTAGAATTATTAATCCATATGGTGGAAAATTTGAAAAGGTACATGAAAATTATTAAATTCCCAATGTATACAGACTTGATATCTTTAGGACTTGATATTTTATATATATTAAAGCATAGCAGATTAGTCTTATCAGAAATCCTGATAGCTACCTCAGGAACTGATCAGTTAACAGCTGTGCCAAGCAGAGACAAGGGGCTTCCTAGGCAGCGCTAGGAAGAACCCACCTGCCAATGCAGGAGGCTGTAAGAAACATGGGTTTCATCCCTGGGTCAGAAAGATCCCCTGGAGGAGAGCATGGCAACCCACTCCAGTACTCTTGCCTGGAGAATTCTGTGGACAGAGGAGCCTGGCGGGCTACAGTCCATAGGGTCGCAAAGAGTCGAACATGACTGAGTGACTAAGCATGCATGCATAAGCAGAGACAAGATTGCTAGCATAAAGGCTGCTTCCACCAAGTCACTTGGGAACCTTGACTATTGGCAGACAAAAAGAATTGGAATCTTGACAAGTGGACATTCATTTTGTTATAATCCACTCTTTTGTGTCCACAGTATAGTGATGCCAGACCTGTAGGTTAGAAGACTTTTCCCATTTATTTCATCATCCTGTCTCTTTCCAAAGTAGGATATTTCAGTCCCAGAAAATGTGAAGGAAAACAACATGTTAGGATTGCATAAAATCTCTTTGTTATTCCCCTCATTCTGGAATTAATAGCATGCCAGAATCACAGATTCCTGACTCATCTGGGACAATAGCAACTGCAACACCAACCAACATTTTCCTTCTTTAGAGTTCTTAAAGCACCTTCCATATACTAACTTGATCCTCCAATTGTTCAGATAAGAAAACTGAGGTTCTTAAAGTATCAGTCTCTTGCCTTAAGTGAACAAACTAGCCAGTGACATCGCAAAGACATCAATGGACACAGATCTTCATCAATTTCAAGTATAGTTTACGATAAAGGATAAAGAGTTGAAGCTGGAAAATTCTGTCTTTTCTCTGTGTATATATATATATATAGACACACACATATATATGTATATATAGTACTATATCACAAGTATGAATAAATTTGGCCACACACACATATATATGTATATATATATTACTATATCACGAGTATGAATACATTTGCGGCTTCTTTAAAAATTTCATCAGAAGGATTCAAAGAAGAGATACAGGCAGAGGTTAGGTAGTACAGATCTGGAATAAATAATGTTAGGTGAGAATAGACCTAAGTGCAAGAGGCTGAACCATTATACAGAAGGGTTCGATGAGAACTGTCCCATGAACCGAATGTCAATGGCCCAGGTCCTAGAACTTGCTCTTACTCTCTATAGGATGAATCCTAAGATAAATTTGAAAGGCTGATTAGGGTCTTTGGTTGCTGAGAAATATTTCACTGGACATTGTGAGTTAATGGAGAAAAGTACCAGATAATGAATCAAAAGAGAAAAGATATATTACTAGTAGTCTATAGTCATTATATTGGAGAAGTAGAAAGACAGAGAATTTTCCAGCTTCAACTCTTTATCCTTTATCACAAACTATACTTCAGTTTGCCAAATATTGATTCCTCTCCCCGCAGTATTCCTCGTTTCATGGTCCTCCCTGTGGGAGGATTATACATTTCTTTCCTGTCTCCCTTGGAGGTGTTCATGAAACGTAGAGCGGAAGTGGATGTCTTTTGTGTGGAAGCTATTAAGAGCCGGCTTATGCTTTGCTGTGTCACTTTTCTCTGCCTCAAGAAGAGCAACATAAACGTAGCTCCTTCAGCCTTTTGCAGAAGATAAAGAAAGACGAAGGAGAGCCACAGCCTTCTTGCAATGGGCATATACCATGAGTGAGAAACTTCTGGGGTTATGACCAGTACAGTGCTGTGATTATTTGTTGCTGCAGTATAATACATGCTTTGCTGACAGTTATATTCCTCCTTCTGTGTGTTTATACTAAAAGAGCTGGATAAATAGGGAAATATACACTTTTTCAGGCTCTTAGTAATGACTGTCTTGTTCGTTGATTACCTTTTTAAGTGAAAATGCTGCTGCTGCTGCTGCTGCTAAGTCACTTCAGTCGTGTCCAACTCTGTGCGAAGCCACAGACGGCAGCCCACCAGGCTCTCCCGTTCCTGGGATTCTCCAGGCAAGAACACTGGAGTGGGTTGCCATTTCCTTCTCCAATGCTTGAAAGTGAAAAGTGAAAGGGAAGTCGCTCAGTCATGTCCAACTCTTTGCGACCCCATGGACTGCAGCCCACCAGGCTCCTCCGTCCATGGGACTTTCCAGGCAAGAGTACTGGAGTGGGGTGCCATTGCCTTCTCCGTAAATTAAAATGACATGGTATTAAATATTTCTGGTAATTGAAACCATACATGATTAAATGCATAAGAAGTATTTAGATACATATAGTATAAGTAGTGATAAGGTAAAAGTCATGAAATTTTACACAAAATTGGTGCCTAACAATTACAGAGCCACCAGTGACAAAGTTCTTCAAAAGCAAAATGTCTCACTGAGTAAAGCAAAAAATACATAACATTTTTAAAAAAATAGAGCTAAAAAATTTCCCACAAATTCCCCTAGTTCTAAGAATCTTTTCCAATTATTCCTATCACACTTGAGTTCCCCAGTAATTCCAAAAGAATTTTGAAAACCAAAAGAGCCTATTCCACTTAAATCTGTTACATCAAAATTGAATGTCATAAGGAATTGGTTACTTCTAATTTTAATCTTCAGCTATACTTTTATAAGAAAAGAAATATTTATATGTTTAAACTGATAGCTTTGCCAATGGTCATTACCTTCATTTCATTTTCATTTGTTCATTCTCTATTTACAGCATAACTTCTAGTATTTTTAATCTCATTACTAAAATTTTAAACTTTGATTTCTTTATTTAAGATGATGGGATTATTTTACGCCATGTGTGTTTCTTTTAGAGTTAACTTCAAGCTGGAGATTGCTTAACTTTATGTTATGAGTATGTATTCAGTCTCCATATCTGCAATATCTCAAAATATTTCTTTCTACTGACCTTTCAGAGCACAACCTATAATCCTAACCTTTTGCATCCTATACATCTAAAGGTTTGGTTAAAATACTAACAGTTTAGTTAGGAGCTGATGCTATGAATATTAGGATGATTTCATTTACATCAATCAGCAAGGTATGAGTATGTTTTGATAAAGGTAGAAAGAGAAAGAGCAAAATATATGAACATATCCAATTGCTAGCTTATCTCACACACACACACACACACACACACACACACATACTCCTAAAACTTAAAGCCAATGTGTATTACTGTATCTTCTCCCTAACCCAGTGTTATAGTGACTTGGGTTGATCCTGGGACCCCTCTCTTCATCACTCCAACTCCAATCCCACTCTAGGTGATCACATTCAGCCCCATGACTTTAAATATTATTTACAAAGGAACAACTATATTTTTATCTCCAGTCCCAATCTCTCCTGTGAACTCCAGGCTCATATATCCTATCTCCTCTTTGATGTAGAATTGTTTTGTTGTGTTTAGTTGTTCAGCTCTGTCTGACTTGTTTGCAATCCCATGGACTATGACCCATCAGGCTCCTCTGGAAATCTTGCCTGGGATTTCCAGACAAGAATACTGGAAAAGGTTGTCATTTCCTTCTCATGATATAGAAGAGGATCTCAAATCTGACATGACAAAGCACATCATTTGAATTCTTTCCAAGCCTTCTCTTTACTGTCTTATCTAGACCAGATCAGTCACTCAGTCGTGTCCACTCTTTGTGACCCCATGAACCGCAGCATGCCAGGCCTCCCTGTCCATCACCAACTACCAGAGTCTACCCAAACCCATGTCCATCGAGTCGGTGATGCCATCCAGCCATCTCATCCTCTGTTGTCCCCTTCCTGCCCTCAATCTTTCCAGCATCAGGGTCTTTTCCAATGAATCAGCTCTTCATATCAGGTGGCCAAAATATTGGAGTTTCAGCTTCAACATCGGTCCCTCCAATGAACACCCAGGACTGATCTCCTTTAGGATGGACTGGTTGGATCTCCTTGCAGTCCAAGGGACTCGCAACAGTCTTCTCCAACACCACAGTTCAAAACCATCAATTCTTCAGCTCTCAGCTTTCTTTACAGTCCAACTCTCACATCCATACATGACTACTGGAAAAACCATAGCCTTGACTAGACGGACCGTTGTTGGCAAAGTAATTTATCTGCTTTTGAATATAGTATCTAGGTTGGTCATAACTTTCCTTCCAAGGAGTAAGCGTCTTTTAATTTCATGGCTGCAATCAACATCTGCAGTGATTTTGGAGCCCAGAAAAATAAAGTCAACCATTGTTTCCACTGTTTCCCCATCTGTTTCCCACGAAGTGATGGGACCAGATGCCACGATCTTTGTTTTCTGAATGTTGAGCTTTAAGCCAACTTTTTCACTCTCTTCTTTCATTTTCATCAAGAGTCTCTTTAGTTCTTCTTTGTTTTCTGCCATAACGGTAGTGTCATCTGCATATCTGAGGTTATTGATATTTCTCCCAGCAATCTCGATTCCAGCTTGTGCTTCCTCCAGCCCAGCGTTTCTCATGATGTACTCTGCATGTAAGTTAAATACGCAAGGTGACAATATATAGCCTTGACGTACTCCTTTTCCTATTTGGAACCAGTCTGGTGTTCCATGTCCAGTTCTAACTGTTGCTGCCTGACCTAGATACAGGTTTCTCAAGAGGCAAGTCAGGTGGTCTGGTATTCCCATCTCTTGAAGAATTTTCCACAGTTTATTGTCATCCACACAGTCAAAGGCTTTGGCATAGTCAATAAAGCAGAAATAGATGTTTTTCTGCAAGTCTCTTGCTTTTTCCATGATCCAGCGGATGTTGGCAATTTGATCTCTTGTTCCTCTGCCTTTTCTAAAACCAGATTGAACATCTGGAAGTTCACAGTTCACATATTGCTGAAGCCTGGTTTGGAGAATTTTAAGCATTACTTTACTAGCGTGTGAGATGAGTGCAATTGTGCAGTAGTCTGAGCATTCTTTTGCATTGCCTTTCTTTGGGATTGGAATGAAAACTGATCTTTTCCAGTCCTGTGGCCACTGCTGGTTTTCCAAATTTGCTGGCATATTGAGTGCAGCACTTTCACAGCATCATCTTTCAGGATTTGAAGTAGCTCAACTGGAATTCCATCACCTCCACTAGCTTTGTTTGTAGTGATGCTTCCTAAGGCCCACTTGACTTCACATTCCAGGATGTCTGGCTCTAGGTGAGTGATCACACCATTATAATTATCTGGGTCATGAGGATCTTTTTTGTACAGTTCTTCTGTGTATTCTTGCCACCTCTTCTTAATATCTTCTGCTTCTGTTAGGTCCATACCATTTCTGTCCTTTATTGAGCCCATTTTTGCATGAAATGTTCCCTTGGTATCTCTAATTTTCTTGAAGAGATCTCTAGTCTTTCCCATTCTATTACTTTCCTCTATTTCTTTGCATTGATGCTGAGGAAAGCTTTCTTATCTCTCCTTGCTATTCTTTGGAACTCTGCATTCAAATGGGTATATCTTTCCTTTTCTCCTTTGCTTTTCACTTCCCTTCTTTTCACAGCTATTTGTAACGCCTCCTCAGACAGCCATTTTGCTTTTTTGCATTTCTTTTCCATGGATGGTCTTGATTCCTGTCTCCTATACAATGTCACGTACCTCCATCCATAGTTCATCAGGCACTCTATCTATCAGATCCAGTCCCTTAAATCTATTTCTCACTTTCACTGTATCATCATAGGGATTTGATTTAGGTCATACCTGAATGGTCTAATGGTTTTCTCCATTTTCTTCAATTTCAGTAAATTCAAATTGCCTTCTCACCATTCAGGCGAAAGCCTCAAGATTATCCATGTTTTCTCAACTTTTTCCATAAGGCTTAATCAGTTTACACGTGGGTGCTCAGTCATTCAGCCATGTCCAACAGTTTGTGACCCCACAGACTGCAGCCTGCCAGGCTTCTCTGTCTGTGGGATTTCTCAGGCAAGAATGCTGGGGTGGGTTGCCATTTCCTTCTCCAGGCTATCTTCCCAACCCAGGGATCAAACCCTTGTCTTCTGCATTGCAGGTGAATTCCTTGCCCTGCACTGCAGGGAAGCTCTAATTCAGTTGGCTAATCTTGTCAAATCTACCCTCAGATTATACCCAGAACTTAACTACTCTACCTTCACTTTATCTTTCCCTGGGCTTCCCTTGTGACTCAGCTGGTACGGAATCCACCTGTAATGCAAGAGACCTGGGTTTGATCCCTGGGTTGGGAAGATTCCCTGGAGGCAGGAAAGGCTACCCACTCCAGTATTCTGGCCTAGATAATTCCATGGACTGTATAATTCATGAGGTTGCAAAGAGTCAGACACAACTGAGTGACTTTCACTTTCATTTTTCAATGTATACTTTATCCTAAACCATCACCTCTCTTATCAGATTGTTCTAATAGCTTTGTATTGAAATTCAACCCCCCACTCCCACCCACCTGGCCTCTCGCCAGTGTATTCTCCACATACAAGAGCTGATGGGATCATTTTAAAATAAAGTGTCTCAACTCATCTGCTTTCTCAAAGTAAAATCAATGTTTATTATCTCCTCCTATTTCTCCTTCCTGTTGCCCCCACATTTTCTCCCTTCTCAGGTCTCAACTCTTACCCTCTTGCCCTCACTCACTACCATCCACTTTGACCTCCTGCCTGCTGCCACCTCAGGACACAAGCGTCTTCTTCAAAAAGTTCATCCCTCGGCTACTTATACAGTTTAATTCAATTTTCTGCTAACAGAACACCCTGTCAAAAAGCCTTCCCTGAGCATACTACACAAAATGTCCTCTAACCCTCCAGCCCACTTTCCCAGCTTTATTGTTACCTCACAGCCCTGATCACCCCTGACTAATTGCATATTTATTTGTCTCATTCTCCTGCTGCTTAAACACTAGTTCCTACAGAGCACGGACTTTGTTTTGCTCACTTGTGTGCCTCCAGCATCAAGAACAGTGCCGGGAATATAGCAACTATTTTTTGAATGAATGAGTTTCTGATGCCATGAGGAGTTTGGGAGGATCAGAAAGCAGCATGAGGGATGCTGGTATGAGAGAGGAAATAAGCAGGACCTAATTGGGAATAACTCCGGGAGAGGGTGATGGACAGGGAGGCCTGGCGTGCTGCGATTCATGGGCTCACAAAGAGTCGGACATGACTGAGTGACTGAACTGAACTGAACTGAATTGGGAATATACAGGGACTAAAGATAAATTTTGTCTAGTATGTGTTTTCCCTAAAGTTCGCTCTGTATCATTTATTTTTCAGTATGAAATGTCAGGGAGCCTCTAAGTGCTACACTCTTCATGGGAGATCATTTATGTAGTTTTGACAATAAAAAATAGATTAAGATGCTACCTTCTTTGCTATTCATTTTACACTTTAGCTATGTCCTCTTTTGGAGAAGGAAATGGCAACCCACTCCAGTATTCTTGCCTGGAGAATCCCATGGACAGAGGAGCCTGGCGGGCTACAGTCCATGGGGTCGCAAAAGAGTTGGACGTGACTGAGCAAGCACGCATGTCCTCTTTGTAATGTAGGTTATTGTCTGTAGCATAATCTCCAAATTTATTTCAGTCTTTTTATGACTCCATAGTCATCAGGCAGATGCTATCTTTTCCTCTTAATCACAGTTCATTCACAAAACAATTTAACCTGGAAGGTTGATGTGAGATTCTTAGCTGTATGTGGTTGATTTTAGAAGCTGCCACAGGAAGCAGATACCTTACCATGTGAGCCACCAGGGAATCCCCAAAGACAGTAATGACTCAGTTGTGTCTGACCCTTTGCGATCCCATGGAGGGAGGAGACTGGCAAGCTACAGTCCAGGCAAGAATACTGGAATGTGTTGCCATGTCCTCCTCCAGGAGATCTTCCCAACCCAGGGATCAAACCTAGGTTTCCCGCAGGCAGACCCTTATGCTGGGAAGATTGAAGGCAGGAGGAGAAGGGAAGGACAGAGGACAAGACTATTGGATGGTATCACTGATTCGATCGACACAAGTTTGAGCAGGCTCCAGGAGATGTTGAAGGACAGGGAAGCCTGGTGTGCTGCAGCCCTTGGGGTCACAAAGAGTCTGATACTATTGAACAGCTGAGCAATGACAACGATAGGAAGCATGTAGAAAAACAAAAGGAGAAAACACCAATGTAAAGGGATATTATCCACGTCACCACTGTGGACAACTGTTCCGATACCACTGGGACTACTCAGAAGCCTATGTAAGGTGCTTCCCAGGATTGTCCACCTGAAGACAGGCATTTAGAGCAGGGGTAGACCAGCTATGGTCTATGACCAACTCTGGCCAGTGCTTTTTTTAAATAAAATCACACTTGTAATTTTTTTTGTAAATAAAGTCACACGACTGAGCAACTGAACAATCAATATTAATTTCTTATCTTTGATAAATGTACTGAGACTGTATGAAAGTATTCTGAATTATTAGGAAATACACAATGGAATATTGAGGAGTAAAGCAGTACTTTATCTACAGTTTACTCTCAGTGCAGAAAAAAATGTTGTGTGTGAGTGTATGTGGAGAGAGAGAGAGTGGGAGAAAAATTTCAAACAAGCAGGAGAAGAACTGTGATAAAATGTTAATATTTGAGTTTGCTCAGTGTCAGCACCATAGCCAATGAGGTTTATCCAAGACATGATTATTGTTAATTGAAAATTAATATTTGAGAATTCTGGGTAAAAGCTATACTCTGGCTATTCTTGAAATTTTTTTATAAATCTTAGAATGTGGGAATAGTAAATTTTATAAACAGTACTCTAGTGAACATCAAAATATATAAATATTTTTGTTATTCTAGAAGTGTTATTGTAAGATAAATCCCAAGTGGAATTGATAAATCAAAAAAATACACACATCTTAGATTTTCAAAGACACTGACAGAATTCTGTTTTGCCCCTGTTTTCAATTTGACAGTCCACAAAAAACACAGAAGACAGCACATTTTCTGACACTCAACATGAATGAATACAATCTCACTTTTGAATGCAGTCTGATAACTAAGAAATGGAATCTCCTTGCTGTTGGGTTTTCATTCCTTTGATTGGTAGAGAGGTTGAACACTTTTTCATATTTTCAAAAACCATTTGAATTTCATTCTCCTTAAAGTGCCTGTTCATATACTTTGCCATTTCAGGTGTCATTTTTCTTAATTACTTGGAAGAGTTATTAACATATTAAGAATATTAACCAATGTAATATTGACTTAATTTCACTAGCTTATCCAATCTTTAATTTTTTAATAATGCTGAATAATTTCATATAATCAAATCAGTCTTTTCCACAGGGATTCAGTATTCCATATAATGGTTAGAAAAATCTTCTCTATTCCCAAAAATATAAAAACATTCTTCCATGGCTTCTTTTTCTGAAATTTTTATTATTTTACTATTTAATGTTCATCAAAGATATTTTGCTTTCTAGATCATTACTAAAATCGACTTTGGTGGATGATAAACTGAGCCTACATAAAACTTTTTTAAAACTTTTATATCGATAAGAGGGAAATCAATAACAATCTGTAAACTGAATGCTCTGCACACTGTCTTTAAAGTAGTTGTGTCACAGTTCAATTTCCCTAGCTTGCTAAAGATTTATGACTGATTTGGATCCCAAGGACAGGTTTGGTGGATTCTTCCCCCATCCAGTCCTGCTCTAACAGATGACAGGATGTGTAGAAAAAAATGCCGTCATCCATCGCAAATAAGCTATCTTTTCCCAGAAATAATATCTTAGAGTAAATATCCGCCTGGAGAGAATCTAGTTGTTTTCTGCTCAGATGGGACTGGCAGGCGGTGTCAGTCCCTTTGATCCTTTGAAAGCACATGGGCTTGTGGGCTGCCATTCCCTTGAAGGGTCCTGTCATTCCCTGTCAATCCACATTAGACAAGGATGGTGTTTTGTAACAATTTATCTCCTTCAAGGTGATTTAGTTATTTTCTGCCGAGATTATGCTGAAGAACGCCATTACTTTTGTCCCGTTTGTCTCGTTATTTTTATTGCCAGAGTACGTTGTCGTTTACTTTCACTGATAATCCATCTCTCTGGGAAAAGATTGTATTAATATTTTCATGCTGGATAAAAGCTCCATTTTTACATGAAAGAACATAGAAATAAGATTTCTGTCCTTGTTCTTTGAGGATGCTGTCACAAATAAACAGTAAACAACCCGAAATAAAAAGGACTTTAAAACTAGCAACATGTTATAACTAAAATACTTTAAAAAGAAAAGAACATCTATATAAGCATTCAGTTACATGGAAATTGGCATCTTTGAATCTACTTTGGTTAAGAGGAAAGCTTTGGATTTAGTCATTGCTAGCTAAGTAACATTGAATATGTGTTATACACACTTGTATTCTTGCCTGGAGAATCCCATGGATGGAGAAGCCTACTAGGTCACAGTCCACGGGGTCACAAAGAGTTGGACACGACTGAGTGACTTCACCATACACACCTGTAGTTTCACTTGCCTTCTCTGTAAAATAGAAATAATAAAAATAATGTGTCCTGGTGCTGTTGTGAGATTTACTTAGATAAATCCATGACCAATATTTGAATACTACTTGGTACATATTAAGAATCCAAAGAGCATTAGTTATGGTCATCATCATCACCATTGTTATAAATAATCCTTATACATTACAATAATAACTATATAAAATAGATTCTAAAATAACATGACATATTTAATCCTTAATAGTATTATGTGTAATACACAAATGCTCTTCTACTGCAAATTGACAGGTATTGATGAGACCAAAAGCTTCTCATTAACTCATGAACTATTAAGATAAAGAAATGTGTGTAGCAGTTACATACTAGAATATTTCTAATAATGTAGCTTTAGTCAGGTCGAGCCTCTACAAAATAAATTGCTCATTTTTGGATAATTACATTTTCCCATAACTGCTTCTCTAACTGAAGACGCTTGTAAGGGACTTGCTGCTGATAACGTAAGGCCTCTTTCACTCGCTGTCTTCTACCTCCTTTGGACCATTCTGGAAAAGGTGGCTGCCTGATCTCTCTTTGATTTACACCTTGGACAGCTCCTGGCACAAACCCTAAATTCTCATCCTATGACTCCCTAACTCCTTTCATTCTCCCTCTTATTCAATCCCTCATGAGACTATTCCTCTTCCCAGCCACTCCACCACCACCTTTCAGTTTAGAAGAATTTTGTTACTCCTGTTCTGTCATTTTGCCTTTTTATGTACTGTGTATTTCACATTTTGGAACAGAAACCAAGTTGCTAGGAAATAGACACTCTATGATATATTAAAGGAGCTAAATATCACAGTAAGTTAAATAAGTACAGAACAAGATATAATAGGCAAAGAGAAAATAAATGCAAAAATAAATAATTATGAAACCTGAAAACTGGCATCTGTGTCTAATCCCATCAGTGGTTAGAATTATTGGACCTAATTATGTATTAAGGAGTATTACAAATATAACTTTATTTAACATGATCAAGTTACTCGTGTTATCCTTAGAGACAATGGACAAATACTGACTGTAAAAGATTTGGATAGATTGATTCAATGACAATTGAATGGCCCTGCCCAACGTGTGCTGATTAAAGGACTGAGGGAAGGGAGGATCTAATGGAGAATAACAATTAAAATGTTATTGATATATGCTTTTTAAGAGTTGTTGATAAATGATTAAGACACATACAAATGCACAGATTTCAAGATATCTTTCACTTTCAACAAATACAGCCACTGATGTAACCCACCCAACTCTCAAGGTATAGGACACTTCTCTCTTCAGGAAGTTCCCTGTGCCCCTTTTCCCAGAAACTCCCTCCCACCTAGAAAATAGCTCTGTTCTGATTCTTACCACCAAAAAAATTAATTTGGGATAGTTGAGAACTTTATATAAATGAAATCATGCAATATGTACTTTCTGGATTCTGGTCTCTTTCACTTAG